>CM017906.1:22257512-22563302 GCA_008369825.1 Triplophysa tibetana
CTCTTTCTACATAAATGACTTTATGAAACAGTGATGAAATATGTATTCTAGGGTCTCAGACCTTTCCAAATATATAATGTTTGTCATGATAAGATAAGACTTCACATGCAAAATATTGAAGTTGGCCTCATGGCTTTCCATTTTTTGATGTTAGTTTAGTCATATACAGATTTTTGACTCTTTCTACATAAATGACTTTATGAAACAGTGATGAAATATGTATTCTAGGGTCTCAGACCTTTCCAAATATATAATGTTTGTCATGATAAGATAAGACTTCACATGCAAAATATTGAAGTTGGCCTCATGGCTTTCATTTTTTGATGTTAGTTTTGGTCATATACAGATTTTTGACTCAATGACTTTATGACACAGTGATGAAATATGTATTCTAGGGTCTCAGACCTTTCCAAATATATAATGTTTGTCATGATAAGATAAGACTTCACATGCAAAATATTGAAGTTGGCCTCATGGCTTTCCATTTTTTGATGTTAGTTTAGTCATATACAGATTTTTGACTCTTTCTACATAAATGACTTTATGAAATAGTGATGAAATATGTATTCTAGGGTCTCAGACCTTTCCAACTATATAATGTTTGTCATGATAAGATAAGACTTCACATGCAAAATATTGAAGTTGGCCTCATGGCTTTCCATTTTTTGATGTTAGTTTTGGTCATATACAGATTTTTGACTCTTTCTACATAAATGACTTTATGAAACAGTGATGAAATATGTATTCTAGAGTCTCAGACCTTTCCAAATATATAATGTTTGTCATGATAAGATAAGACTTCACATGCAAAATATTGAAGTTGGCCTCATGGCTTTCCATTTTTTAATGTTAGTTTAGTCATATACAGATTTTTGACTCTTTCTACATAAATGACTTTATGACACAGTGATGAAATATGTATTCTAGGGTCTCAGACCTTTCCAAATATATAATGTTTGTCATGATAAGATAAGACTTCACATGCAAAATATTGAAGTTGGCCTCATGGCTTTCCATTTTTTGATGTTAGTTTTAGTCATATACAGATTTTTGACTCTTTCTACATAAATGACTTTATGACACAGTGATGAAATATGTATTCTAGGGTCTCAGACCTTTCCAAATATATAATGTTTGTCATGATAAGATAAGACTTCACATGCAAAATATTGAAGTTGGCCTCATGGCTTTCCATTTTTTGATGTTAGTTTAGTCATATACAGATTTTTGACTCTTTCTACATAAATGACTTTATGACACAGTGATGAAATATGTATTCTAGAGTCTCAGACCTTTCCAAATATATAATGTTTGTCATGATAAGATAAGACTTCACATGCAAAATATTGAAGTTGGCCTCATGGCTTTCCATTTTTTGATGTTAGTTTAGTCATATACAGATTTTTGACTCTTTCTACATAAATGACTTTATGAAATAGTGATTCTAGAGTCTCAGACCTTTCCAAATATATAATGTTTGTCATGATAAGATAAGACTTCACATGCAAAATATTGAAGTTGGCCTCATGGCTTTCCATTTTTTGATGTTAGTTTTGGTCATATACAGATTTTTGACTCTTTCTACATAAATGACTTTATGAAACAGTGATGAAATATGTATTCTAGAGTCTCAGACCTTTCCAAATATATAATGTTTGTCATGATAAGATAAGACTTCACATGCAAAATATTGAAGTTGGCCTCATGGCTTTCCATTTTTTAATGTTAGTTTAGTCATATACAGATTTTTGACTCTTTCTACATAAATGACTTTATGAAACAGTGATGAAATATGTATTCTAGGGTCTCAGACCTTTCCAAATATATAATGTTTGTCATGATAAGATAAGACTTCACATGCAAAATATTGAAGTTGGCCTCATGGCTTTCCATTTTTTGATGTTAGTTTTAGTCATATACAGATTTTTGACTCTTTCTACATAAATGACTTTATGACACAGTGATGAAATATGTATTCTAGGGTCTCAGACCTTTCCAAATATATAATGTTTGTCATGATAAGATAAGACTTCACATGCAAAATATTGAAGTTGGCCTCATGGCTTTCCATTTTTTGATGTTAGTTTTGGTCATATACAGATTTTTGACTCTTTCTACATAAATGACTTTATGAAACAGTGATGAAATATGTATTCTAGAGTCTCAGACCTTTCCAAATATATAATGTTTGTCATGATAAGATAAGACTTCACATGCAAAATATTGAAGTTGGCCTCATGGCTTTCCATTTTTTAATGTTAGTTTAGTCATATACAGATTTTTGACTCTTTCTACATAAATGACTTTATGACACAGTGATGAAATATGTATTCTAGGGTCTCAGACCTTTCCAAATATATAATGTTTGTCATGATAAGATAATAATTCACATGCAAAATATTGAAGTTGGCCTCATGGCTTTCCATTTTTTGATGTTAGTTTTAGTCATATACAGATTTTTGACTCTTTCTACATAAATGACTTTATGACACAGTGATGAAATATGTATTCTAGGGTCTCAGACCTTTCCAAATATATAATGTTTGTCATGATAAGATAATAATTCACATGCAAAATATTGAAGTTGGCCTCATGGCTTTCCATTTTTTAATGTTAGTTTAGTCATATACAGATTTTTGACTCTTTCTACATAAATGACTTTATGACACAGTGATGAAATATGTATTCTAGGGTCTCAGACCTTTCCAAATATATAATGTTTGTCATGATAAGATAATAATTCACATGCAAAATATTGAAGTTGGCCTCATGGCTTTCCATTTTTTGATGTTAGTTTTGGTCATATACAGATTTTTGACTCTTTCTACATAAATGACTTTATGAAACAGTGATGAAATATGTATTCTAGAGTCTCAGACCTTTCCAAATATATAATGTTTGTCATGATAAGATAAGACTTCACATGCAAAATATTGAAGTTGGCCTCATGGCTTTCCATTTTTTAATGTTAGTTTAGTCATATACAGATTTTTGACTCTTTCTACATAAATGACTTTATGACACAGTGATGAAATATGTATTCTAGGGTCTCAGACCTTTCCAAATATATAATGTTTGTCATGATAAGATAATAATTCACATGCAAAATATTGAAGTTGGCCTCATGGCTTTCCATTTTTTGATGTTAGTTTTAGTCATATACAGATTTTTGACTCTTTCTACATAAATGACTTTATGACACAGTGATGAAATATGTATTCTAGGGTCTCAGACCTTTCCAAATATATAATGTTTGTCATGATAAGATAATAATTCACATGCAAAATATTGAAGTTGGCCTCATGGCTTTCCATTTTTTAATGTTAGTTTAGTCATATACAGATTTTTGACTCTTTCTACATAAATGACTTTATGACACAGTGATGAAATATGTATTCTAGGGTCTCAGACCTTTCCAAATATATAATGTTTGTCATGATAAGATAATAATTCACATGCAAAATATTGAAGTTGGCCTCATGGCTTTCCATTTTTTAATGTTAGTTTAGTCATATACAGATTTTTGACTCTTTCTACATAAATGACTTTATGACACAGTGATGAAATATGTATTCTAGAGTCTCGGACCTTTCCAAATATATAATGTTTGTCATGATAAGATAAGACTTCACATGCAAAATATTGAAGTTGGCCTCATGGCTTTCCATTTTTTGATGTTAGTTTAGTCATATACAGATTTTTGACTCTTTCTACATAAATGACTTTATGAAATAGTGATGAAATATGTATTCTAGGGTCTCAGACCTTTCCAACTATATAATGTTTGTCATGATAAGATAAGACTTCACATGCAAAATATTGAAGTTGGCCTCATGGCTTTCCATTTTTTGATGTTAGTTTTGGTCATATACAGATTTTTGACTCTTTCTACATAAATGACTTTATGACACAGTGATGAAATATGTATTCTAGAGTCTCAGACCTTTCCAAATATATAATGTTTGTCATGATAAGATAAGACTTCACATGCAAAATATTGAAGAAGGCCTCATGGCTTTCCATTTTTTGATGTTAGTTTTGGTCATATACAGATTTTTGACTCTTTCTACATAAATGACTTTATGAAATAGTGATTCTAGAGTCTCAGACCTTTCCAAATATATAATGTTTGTCATGATAAGATAAGACTTCACATGCAAAATATTGAAGTTGGCCTCATGGCTTTCCATTTTTTGATGTTAGTTTAGTCATATACAGATTTTTGACTCTTTCTACATAAATGACTTTATGAAACAGTGATGAAATATGTATTCTAGAGTCTCGGACCTTTCCAAATATATAATGTTTGTCATGATAAGATAAGACTTCACATGCAAAATATTGAAGTTGGCCTCATGGCTTTCCATTTTTTAATGTTAGTTTTAGTCATATACAGATTTTTGACTCTTTCTACATAAATGACTTTATGAAACAGTGATGAAATATGTATTCTAGGGTCTCAGACCTTTCCAACTATATAATGTTTGTCATGATAAGATAAGACTTCACATGCAAAATATTGAAGTTGGCCTCATGGCTTTCCATTTTTTGATGTTAGTTTTAGTCATATACAGATTTTTGACTCTTTCTACATAAATGACTTTATGACACAGTGATGAAATATGTATTCTAGAGTCTCAGACCTTTCCAAATATATAATGTTTGTCATGATAAGATAAGACTTCACATGCAAAATATTGAAGAAGGCCTCATGGCTTTCCATTTTTTGATGTTAGTTTTGGTCATATACAGATTTTTGACTCTTTCTACATAAATGACTTTATGAAATAGTGATTCTAGAGTCTCAGACCTTTCCAAATATATAATGTTTGTCATGATAAGATAAGACTTCACATGCAAAATATTGAAGTTGGCCTCATGGCTTTCCATTTTTTGATGTTAGTTTAGTCATATACAGATTTTTGACTCTTTCTACATAAATGACTTTATGAAACAGTGATGAAATATGTATTCTAGGGTCTCAGACCTTTCCAAATATATAATGTTTGTCATGATAAGATAAGACTTCACATGCAAAATATTGAAGTTGGCCTCATGGCTTTCCATTTTTTGATGTTAGTTTAGTCATATACAGATTTTTGACTCTTTCTACATAAATGACTTTATGAAACAGTGATGAAATATGTATTCTAGGGTCTCAGACCTTTCCAAATATATAATGTTTGTCATGATAAGATAAGACTTCACATGCAAAATATTGAAGTTGGCCTCATGGCTTTCCATTTTTTGATGTTAGTTTTGGTCATATACAGATTTTTGACTCTTTCTACATAAATGACTTTATGACACAGTGATGAAATATGTATTCTAGGGTCTCAGACCTCCAAATATATAATGTTTGTCATGATAAGATAATAATTCACTTGCAAAATATTGAAGTTGGCCTCATGGCTTTCCATTTTTTGATGTTAGTTTTGGTCATATACAGATTTTTGACTCTTTCTACATAAATGACTTTATGAAATAGTGATTCTAGAGTCTCAGACCTTTTCCAAATATATAATGTTTGTCATGATAAGATAATAATTCACTTGCAAAATATTGAAGTTGGCCTCATGGCTTTCCATTTTTTGATGTTAGTTTTAGTCATATACAGATTTTTGACTCTTTCTACATAAATGACTTTATGACACAGTGATGAAATATGTATTCTAGGGTCTCAGACCTTTCCAAATATATAATGTTTGTCATGATAAGATAAGACTTCACATGCAAAATATTGAAGTTGGCCTCATGGCTTTCCATTTTTTGATGTTAGTTTAGTCATATACAGATTTTTGACTCTTTCTACATAAATGACTTTATGAAACAGTGATGAAATATGTATTCTAGGGTCTCATCATGACAAACATTATATATTTGGAAAGGTCTAAGATAAGAGTTCACATGCAAAATATTGAAGAAGGCCTCATGGCTTTCCATTTTTTGATGTTAGTTTTAGTCATATACAGATTTTTGACTCTTTCTACATAAATGACTTTATGAAACAGTGATGAAATATGTATTCTAGAGTCTCGGACCTTTCCAAATATATAATGTTTGTCATGATAAGATAAGACTTCACATGCAAAATATTGAAGTTGGCCTCATGGCTTTCCATTTTTTGATGTTAGTTTAGTCATATACAGATTTTTGACTCTTTCTACATAAATGACTTTATGAAACAGTGATGAAATATGTATTCTAGGGTCTCAGACCTCCAAATATATAATGTTTGTCATGATAAGATAATAATTCACTTGCAAAATATTGAAGTTGGCCTCATGGCTTTCCATTTTTTGATGTTAGTTTTGGTCATATACAGATTTTTGACTCTTTCTACATAAATGACTTTATGAAATAGTGATTCTAGAGTCTCAGACCTTTCCAAATATATAATGTTTGTCATGATAAGATAAGACTTCACATGCAAAATATTGAAGTTGGCCTCATGGCTTTCCATTTTTTGATGTTAGTTTAGTCATATACAGATTTTTGACTCTTTCTACATAAATGACTTTATGACACAGTGATGAAATATGTATTCTAGGGTCTCAGACCTTTCCAAATATATAATGTTTGTCATGATAAGATAATAATTCACTTGCAAAATATTGAAGTTGGCCTCATGGCTTTCCATTTTTTGATGTTAGTTTTAGTCATATACAGATTTTTGACTCTTTCTACATAAATGACTTTATGACACAGTGATGAAATATGTATTCTAGGGTCTCAGACCTTTCCAAATATATAATGTTTGTCATGATAAGATAAGACTTCACATGCAAAATATTGAAGTTGGCCTCATGGCTTTCCATTTTTTGATGTTAGTTTAGTCATATACAGATTTTTGACTCTTTCTACATAAATGACTTTATGAAACAGTGATGAAATATGTATTCTAGGGTCTCATCATGACAAACATTATATATTTGGAAAGGTCTAAGATAAGAGTTCACATGCAAAATATTGAAGTTGGCCTCATGGCTTTCCATTTTTTGATGTTAGTTTTGGTCATATACAGATTTTTGACTCTTTCTACATAAATGACTTTATGAAACAGTGATGAAATATGTATTCTAGAGTCTCAGACCTTTCCAAATATATAATGTTTGTCATGATAAGATAAGACTTCACATGCAAAATATTGAAGTTGGCCTCATGGCTTTCCATTTTTTGATGTTAGTTTTAGTCATATACAGATTTTTGACTCTTTCTACATAAATGACTTTATGAAACAGTGATGAAATATGTATTCTAGAGTCTCGGACCTTTCCAAATATATAATGTTTGTCATGATAAGATAAGACTTCACTTGCAAAATATTGAAGTTGGCCTCATGGCTTTCCATTTTTTGATGTTAGTTTAGTCATATACAGATTTTTGACTCTTTCTACATAAATGACTTTATGAAACAGTGATGAAATATGTATTCTACGGACTCAGACCTTTCCAAAGATACAATGTATATACCGCCCCAGACCATGACGGACCCCCCACCTCCAAATCGATTCCGCTCCAGGGTACAGGCCTCGGTGTAACGCTCATTCCTTCGACGATAAACACGAATCCACTGGTGAGACAAAACCATGACTCATCAGTGAAGAGCACTTTTTGCCACTCCTGTCTGGTCCAGCGAAGGTGGGTTTGTGCCCATAGGCGGCATTGTTGCTGGTGATGTCTGGTAAGGACCTGCCTTACAACAGGCCTACAAGCCCTCAGTCCAGCCTCTCTCAGCCTATTTCGGACAGTCTGAGCACTGATGGAGGGATTGTGTGTTCCTGGTGTGACTCGGGCAGTTGTTGTGGCCATCCTGTACCTGTCACGAAGGTGTGATATTCGGATGTACCGATCCTCTGCAGGTGTTGTTACACGTGGTCTTCCACTGCGAGGATGATCAGCTGTCCTTCCTGTCTCCCTGTAGCGCTTTCTTAGGCGTCTCACAGTGCGGACATGGCAATTTATTGCCCTAGCCACATCAGCAGTCCTCATGCCTCCCTGCAGCATGCCTAATGCACGTTCACGCAGATGAGCAGGGACCCTGGGCATCTTTCTTTGGGTGTTTTTCACAGTCAGTAGACAAGTCTCTTTAGTGTCCTGCGTTTTTAGAACGGTGACCTTAAATGCCTACTCTCTGTAAGCTGTTAAGGTCTTAACGACCATTCCACAGGTGCATGTTAATTAATTGATTATGGTTAATTGAACATGCATGGAAACATTGTTTAAACCCTTTACATTGAAGATCTGTAAAGTTATTTGGATTTTTACAACATTATTGTTGAAATACACAGTCCTGAAAAAGGGACGTTTCTTTTTTTTGCTGAGTTCATCTGTCCAGTAAATGATTTTTGATTATTTGATTGTATTGTTTTTGTTTTGTTATTTAACATTATAACAAAATAAGAAATGTAAAATGTTTCTGTTTCTTACAGTTAAAACAAACAATGGCTATTTTTTTGGCCTACCTGTTGTTCTTCGCTAAGTCAGTAGGCTACACTGTTGGTTACATTTAAGGCTCTGGTAAACAGGATTCGATTATCCTGAAATTTTGTTTTTGAAACACAGTGATCCAATCCAATGTTTCTTTAAAAAACTGGCATAAAAGTAAGATGGATCAGGTGATCCTGGATAGCAAAACATAGGATATCCAAATCCTTTCCCAAAAAAGAAAAATAAAGAAAATAAAGTGCGGGTTGCTTGCTGTTAACAATTGTTATTCAGAGAGATATAGTTCGGGACATGATTGATGTCAATATAGTTTAATGACGCAGAAGATTAACCATGCCCTAAATGCACCTGCGCCTTGGACTTCAAACTATGCGTGATCGTTCTAATAGCGCCCAATGGCGCAGATTTAGCAGTCTGCATATTATTACACACACAGTGATGCACAGCAGCAAACAAACGTGCCAAATAATAAAAGGAAAGTATTACACTGTAAAAGATGATTATTGTGTAAATAAAGATGAATGTGACTACATGTCATAATGTAAAAAGCGATTCCACCATGCTGCAAGCACAACAGTCATTTAAAGGGGCTCCAGGGGGATTGTCCCTGTAATAAGTGCACTGTAAGTCGCTTTGGATAAAAGCGTCTGCCAAATGACTAAATGTAAATGTTAATGTAAAGGGAGATACAACTTTGAGACCATGCGCATGGCCCGTAGCCCGTTTTCCATCGTCTATATCAGCGGTTCTCAATGCGCCATGCAGACCATATAGATTGTAAAAATAGTGCCTGAATTCTGATCTGTTATGTGTACATTCATTTTGATTAATGGTTGGTGAAAAATGTAATGTCTAAAATTATTTTAGATCCTTGCACACAGTAGATCTTAAAGCTGTCCGTCTCAATGTCAATCAATTGAAGAATTAAAAAAATTGTAAAAATATTTCCTATACAGGTATTGGTATTAGCCTACAATTGATTGTAATACGACTCGGTTTTGCTAGGACATTTGCTATAAATAATATAAATTATGTTTTGTTGGAACACTTAAAACACCTAAACATCTTTCTTAAAATAAATCGTTTTAATAGCACATTGACCTGTATTCAATATGCTCGTGTTTTTCAGTAGTGAAAATACTTGAATACTTGAACTCAACACTTTTAATCTGCAATTAATGGCTGCTTTTTACATTGATTAAAAACTAAATATTATTCATTTTAGCCTAACCATTTGATGCGTCCGTGCACAAACTTTCTTGCTAAAAATTTTACATAAGTACGATAATTCAATAATTGTTTATTCTAATTTTCCATGGAACTTACGTTGCCTTTCTCTCGGTTACTTTTGCAGATAACGGTGTTGTAGGTCTATAGTTAAATAGACTTTTTGGGCATACAGTATTTTTGTACGCATTTACTTTTTTTTTCTTTATTTAGATTTCTATCATAATATATTGTGTTTTTTTTACCTCGTTTTTATAACTTTTTTTAAAATTCTGATTCTGTTTTAAGAAATATTTTTGTCTACCACAAAAGAATGGGTTGAAAACATGGATTATGTAATTATTTGTACATAGACCTTATATAGATTTAATTATGATGTTTTTTTTAATGCTCTTTATATATGGTGAATAAATAGAGGTTGTACAATGTTTTCCCAGAACGTTATTTTTAGATTCTCGATACATTCTGGGAAAGTTCCCTGTACGTTACTTTCAGGTTACCGGAACGTTCAGGAATGTTCTATTGCCGTTAAGAAAACATTCCTGGAGAATCAAAAACGAACCTTAAAAAGTAATATTCAGTGAATGGTCCGGAAACCAAAACTTGTTAGCTGGGATATTTATCATTTGTAAACAAATGCAAAACCAAAAGGTCCACAATATTTAGCAGTACTCAAGAGTTCTTAAAATTTTTCATTTTGCCAATTAAAATTTTTTGATCCACACATCAGATATTTAATAGTTGCGTGAACAACAGTAATTTGTGTGACAGGAATAACCTTATTAAAAAAACAAGACAATCAGCATTGCCTAAACAAACAAATTAAAGTTGGGTGAACAAAGTATCATTACTTTCAAGAATTATATAACATACGTTGAGTCAACTCAAGCCTTAATGCATCAGGTTGCCTCAGCTATTTATTTTTTACAGTGCATGGCAATGGAGAGGCGAATGGAAGGAAGTACCAAAGACTTGGAAGACAAGAGTTTCATAAAAGATTAAACGGATTATTAAAGAATAACATGCATCCAGATTCTGTGATATTCATGGAGAAACCAAAAGCATCATGAAGTCCCTAATCACCACCAAACAAGAACATGATGAGAAAAATCAGGATAGCTTTCCTTACTTTTTCACTGCATCGGTTGCAAAAAGAGTGTAATAAGTTGCAAATGTGTTTGTGTAACACAAAACTTAATTTTGCAGAAAATTATACATCACAAAATAGTGACGCAGTTACCTGGTGAGCTGAAAATCATAAGATTGCTGCATTCTGGAGATGTTTTGGGTCAGTGTTTGCCAGCTCTTCTCCAACCACCCGCAGAACATGGCCGAAGCCAGATCTTTTCCAAAAGCTGTCTATGTGGGGGTTGCACGACGACCTCTATGTGTCCAAGATTTCCTTCATATTGTGAGGAGCGGTACAGAACACAAAGGCAGGAAAGTGAAGGGTTAACAAAAGACATTATTTAATTGACAAAACAAAAACCCATGATGGGGAAAACAGTACTCATTAACACGAATCAAAATAACTGGGTCAAAACAATCTGCCACATGTCTCCACACAATACAAAACACACTCACAAGACGGGGTACTGACACGACCCTGTCTATAAGGCAAGAAAACTTAGAATAGGAAGGACAGGATCCTGACAACATATATGAAAAGTAAAATGTTTAAGAGAAAGAAAAGATAATGATTATGATATGCAGAAATCTATTGGAGGAGAACCTCTCTCGACTTTCTCTATATGAGATTTATGAGATGGCGTTTCCATGGGAGGCCCCCGCTCTGTGTTAGTCTGAAAAGTGGAAGCCCTGGAGCGTGAGGAACCACCTGGTCACTCGGGCATTTGTGTCTACAGCCTTGGACATCCATATTAAGGGCGAGTGGTCAGTAATAAGGGTGAGGCTTCTTCCTAGCAGGTAGTACCTCAGCTCCAGGACTGCCCACTTTATAGCAAAGATATTGTGTCACTTACCAAATGTAACAGTTGCTTTTCTGAAATTAATTTCAATGCCATTTGCAGCAGAGGCTGTAAAATGTGATCTCCAAAGGACGCATGCAGCCTGCGAAGACACAGCTACTTCATCCAAGTTTCTTAAAGTACATTGCAATAAGCTTTAACAATTGAGATATGACTTTTTAAACCACACGTACGAATGCTATCGGCCGTCGTACGCCATATTGACATGATCATCTGACATTATTCTTTTTCTGTTACTTTTGAACGGGTCTTTTTTGCCGGGTCAGGTATCGGACTCAACTCAACTCAACTTTATTTATATAGCGCTTTTTACAATTTTCATTGTTACAAAGCAGCTGTACATGAGACACATTGAATACAAGTAAAACAACTAAAGGCATATACCTGTAAAAACAAGAAAAAGGTGAAAACAACAAAAGACAGTCATACAAATGCTCCACACACACAATATGCAGACATACTTACACGAATTGACATAGACGCACACACACTCAGTGAAAGCACACATTGGCGATAAAGGAGAAAGAACCACAGGTCAAATATTAAACGGACTATAAATTCTTATATGCAATATTAATTATGTCTAATTTCTGAATTCTAAAGCAGCCCCCCCGGCCAGGCAGATAGTGCAAAACAATATGCAAACGGTGGTGAGGAACCCAAAACTCCCATCGAGAAAAAAAAACTCAGGAGAACCCAGGCCCAACCAGGGGATTCCAGTTCCCCTCTGGCAAAAGCTGCTGCCTCTGCACAAGCTCAACAGTGCTTGCACAACAAGACTAAATAAAAATAAAAAATGATAGATTTAAGATTATCATTAACAATCTAATAGCATTTGAAATGTTGTAGGAAAATCAAAGTTGTGGCGTCCTTTATCCAGCTCTATCCTCTTAGCTCTTGTCAGGTCACCGCTTCCCATTCTCAGCTCTGCCATCAGGTCTGGGCATGAACTGCATCCTGCGGTAACCTTGGAACAAAGAGACAAGACTGGCTGAGAGTAGAGTACTGTTCTGCACTCTTTGATGCAACAAGTACGTAATTTGTTGTTGGATGTGTTCCTGGTTCCGGTTGATCTAAATAATGCAGCCTAAATCCTCTGAGGATTAATATTATGGAGGTGTAGTGTATGCAAGATTAAAAAGATGCGTCTTTAGTCTAGATTTAAACTGACAGAGTGTGTCTGCCTCCCGGACCGTGCAGGGAAGAATATTCCAAAGTTCAGGCGCTAGATAAGAAAAGGATCTACCCACATGCACTTGATTTTGAAATTCTATGTATTACCAACTGACAGGACGCCTGAGAGCGTAATGTACGTGGAGGTCTGTAATACAATAGAAGTTCATTCAAATACTGCGGCGCTAGACCATGTAGGGCTTTATAGGTAATAAGCAAGATCTTAAAGTTAATGCGATGCTTTATAGGCAGGGGTTTTCAACTGGTTCTGTGCCAGGGACCACCATTCTTACTACCAAGTAATCGGCGGCCCACTATTGTGTGCGTTTATGTACAAGGGTTGCCAGGTCCAAGAAATATTTCCAGCCCATAACCGTTGCCCATAAGACGTTTCTATTGCCTTATTTTTTTTATCTGAATGGTTTCCTGGGTATTTGTATAGATTGTTTTGTTCTGTTGAACACAAAATAAGTTTGGGGATATTTAGGAAAGCAAACAATTCTGGGTCATGTTTGACTACCATTAATTTTTTTCTGCTATGGTATTCAATGGTGCCAAAGAATTTTCAGCAGCTAACATTCTACCAAATATCTTTGTGTTCAACCGAACAAATACATGTATACAGGTTTGGAACAACTAAAGTAATTCATAACAGAATTTAATTTTTGGCTGGAGTGTCCCTTTAAAAATATCCCACATCTGCCACGCACGCAAATGGACGAGAAACATGTTTTCTCTTCGTAAGACATTTAGAAACTTGCTTAAGATATAAGGATGGTTACATTTACTGCATAATATATAATGTGCACAAGCACGTCAATGTTTTAGTTGTTCTAGACTGCGTGTAGCGCTGCTCAAACGTGATATTTAGCAGCCGGGAGAATCAAGTGTTGTACACACACGAGTGATTTCTTTCATTGTGCAACGTGACATTCACCTGATGAAACATTATTCGGATGCTCTGTGTCGAATACCATCGCTAATTTCTCCTCTTTGGTTGATCTGAGCTCCCGTGTTCCTCCCTGTACTGTAGCCTGTCTGTCAGACTCGTTCTCCACACTTTTGAGAACGGGCTGGTCCTGGAGTTGGCAGGTATTCATTCGGAGTTTGAATACACAATAAGAAACTCATCAATTATCATTTATCCTTAGAATATAAATAAACATTTTAGCGGCCGCAGTACATTATGAAAGTAGCCCAAAAACTCGCAACCCGCGGCTCCATAATTTTTCCCGCAACTGAATTCTCAAACAGCCCAATTGTGCAGGGAAACCGCGACCCTGGCAACACTGGTATGCACGTATATGACGTTGGGGACGCGAAACACAACGTTGGCAAAGCATAAGATAGACCTGATAGGTGCAAAGCAAGCCTATCCTGTGTCAGTTTGAATCTCAACTCAAGCTCAAATTATTTTAAATATTTTCATTCAGTTAAGTATTCAAATCAATGCGCAAATATTCGGGGAAATGTTTGGAAAAATAAATTATGGAAAAAAAGTGATTTTAATAGTGAAATTAGGTAGGGTGGAATGCATGTCACGGACCACATGCAATGCCGCCGCGGACCACCGGTTGAAAACCCCTGCTTTATAGGTAACCAGTGCACGGCTGACAGAACCGGGGTTATATGCTCATACTTTTTTGTACGTGTAAGAACTCGAGCTGCCACGTTTTGAACCAGTTGCAGTTTTTGTAATAGGCCTGCAGGGCATCCACCTAGAAGTGCATTACAGTAATCTAGTCTTGATGTCATGAATGCATGAATTAATTTCTCTGCATCTGACAGTGACAGCATATGACGTAGTTTAGATATATTCTTAAGATGGAAAAATGCAATTTTACAGGTGACTGGCGGGTTCCCTTCAATCTGATCCGTTGCGATCCGTGGATGTTACTCTAAAGCTTCACAAAGGACTAACTATAAGGAAATTACCATAAAAGTTGTCATGCACTGTATTCGATGTCATGTAATTCGATAGCTTTATGCAAGGAATAAAGCAATATAGCATAATTAAAAAACTCTGACCTCCGCTGGTGCTGTCGTCTGTCAATCTCAATCCTTCATGCGTGTGTCCGGGAACAGTCAGGACGTTACTCGTTCCAATGTCTTTCAATATTCTTCATAATCACTAGATAATAGATTGTGGTTTTGTTTAAAATGCATTTTGCCGGAGACTGTACTCGCTGAGTGTAACGTTATTAGATTCAAGCACTGGAAGATAACTATTTTTTTTACTTTGGAATGGATGCAATTTACTATGATTTAAACACATAACATATCTCTTCTCTTTGTGTTATAACTGTTTTGAACTTGGGAAGCAAAGATCCCCGTGACTCAGGATCATCACCCGGGATGCTCGTGAGTGAAGCGGGTGCATTAAGCGCATCATCATGCGTCAAATGCTCATGACTTTAAATAACGTAGAAGCGAATGTATTAAGTAGATCATTTTGTGTACAGGATGTGCATGAGCGAGTTTGGAGACTTTTATACTGTGGAAGTTTTGTGTAATAAACAGAGATTTATTTGTTAAACATTTTGTAAGTATCTGTGCTTTATGACACCACATTTTTGTTTTGTATGTTTTTCTAGTTTAATAAAGCACTTAATTACATACTTGTCTACTTTTAAAAGTAAAAATACTTAAGAATTGGAAAGTGGTAGATTTCAATGTACACATGGATTAATAGTTTAAAAACAAAATTTATTTATGGACTGTAGTGGAACAAGTATGATGTGCTTCATACTGTAGGGAAGTATTTTTTGTCCAAAGTACTCTGATAAAGTACAGATATTTTAAATTGTACTTGAAAGTTAACATGCTTAAGAACTATCCACCTCTGGCAATAAAAGTTAAAATATGCAACTCTACACTGATCAAGAAAACCAGTGCTGCGTATCAGAATCGGCTGATACGCAGAATCCAGGTATCGGAATCGGATCGGCAAGGAAAAAGTAGTATCGGTGCATCCCTAAAAATTGGGGGTAACAGGCATTACATTTCCATCACACGCTTGCAGTATTCAACCAATCACTACGCACTAGTGAACTGGCCAATCATAGCACACCTAGTTTTTCAAGGGCAATGAGCTTTGTAAAATATCTGCTCGTTTCAGAGAGGCGGGGCAAAAAGGAGTGACAAACATGCACGGTATGTGGAAAATACAGCGTTTTTAACCTTAAATCGTGTACACGCATGGCATAACATATTAAGCAAAAATAAACTATTTGTTCTAGTCGCATCAAATGACCCCTTTAAGTTATGAGAGACATATTGCATTAACACCATAATATTGGTTTTGTAAAAGTAAACAACACATGAAACAAACCTTTCAATTTTCTTCAAGTAGAGCACAATCAAAGCTTTCTATTTTGAGGTATTTTCATTTTTACATACATGGTTTTGATAAAAGGAATACAATAGCTTTGTTATTTTTTTTTCAGTTCAATTTCGGCAATGACAGGCCCATCCACACTTCCCATTGTGAATAATGATTCTTCCAATGGACTGTTCTTTTTGTGAGAGTTACATCCTTGACTATAAATGGCTGCAAATTATTCTGTTATCTGTATTCTACCTATTGGTTGATGTCTCTCACATAGATTTGTTGCTCCAATACATTCGATTCAAGTATTAAAAAAATCAACAGGATTAAATCTCTTCTGTGGTGTTTTTATGTTACAAGAATGTTTAAACATTAAAAGCTACTGCTGAGAAGTCTGCTGAGACTGTTTTATGGACTCTGCGTGGTGTTCTGTCCCATTGGCTCATAGGATATAGAGCAAAGTCTAAATCTTAATCTAAATCTATGGATAAATAGATAGCCAGTAAGCCATCCGGGAATATTTTACATACTCTTTCATGAATACTGAGGCTTGAGACACTACTCTTTCGCCTACTGCTTTTTGCCTACTATATAATATTACAGTATGCGATTAGGGACGCAGCGACTGTTTTACAACCAAACCATTACGACAACAAATACATTAAAAATATTAAATGGGGACTAATCACCTATAGCATTACAGACACAAAATGAAACTGAAAAGTCTTAAAAGTACCTGTTGTCGTGGCGCCATGAGTTTTTTCCTCCGCAGTTTTGTGGAGGATCTTTATACTGAAACTCAAGAGTGTCTATAACGGACATGTCAGTGGACTTTCCAAACTCGACGTCAAACTCGCCACCACCCGAACCTTTAAAAAATAAACTTTACTAAGCACAAACAATATTAAAACATTGCATCTTTTCACCTTCATACAAATACCAAAACACTCACTGACAACTTTTTTGATCCTCCGAAGTTTTGGACTTTTGTGCCTGCAAAAAACATGTGCGTTTTTCGGGTGCAAAAACAACGACATGTATGAAGTCCTCGCGGCTACTTTGAAGTAGCGCATTGAAGTATTTTCCGCCATTACGAACCCCAACTTTCACTGGGCTTACGTTGTGCACAAAACCAGAAATTTGTTTTCCTTCGTCTGTAGACTCGGTCTTCAATCTCTTTGCGGATGCCATAATGTAAATACCTCGTTTTTTTTAAACGAAGAAATATCCATGTCAAACTATGCTGTGCTTGCAAGCAGCTCCAGTAATCACGTGCTTTAGGTGTGCAATATTATCCGCATGGACGCAGTTCTGGGGACTCACTTCTAGGACCCTAATTGGTTTTTACTGCGTCACCTACCGAATCGGAGATAAGACAGAACCGTAATACCAACGATCCTAGTTTTAAAGACTTTCATTTCACTCACAGCGAGAGTAAATGGAGTGCAGCAAAAGTAAAGAGAAGCTTGCCCTAAACACCATTGAAAGGTATATTTTCCTCATTTAGATTATATAGATAGATATACTAGCCTATATCGACCCATACTAATACAAAATTACTCAATTTAAAGTGAACTAGGGTGACCCATTTTACCAGGACGCGTCCTTGCAAGGATTTGGGTGCGTCTGAGTTGCCAGGATGAGTCACATTTGTTGACCTCATACGTCATCGAGGTTCTCACATTTCAGTAAAAAAAGCATTATAAAATTAACATTCATCATCGCTTAAGACAAAATCATTGTAGCCATTCCTACCTTGAAATATAACGGCTGCCTTTATAACATAAAACCTAAAATAATAAACCTCGATGACGTATGCGGTCGATAGATGTGACTTCCAGAAGACGCACCCGAATCCTGGCAAGGAAGCGTCCTGGTGAAATGGCTCATATGGTCACCCTAAAGTTAACTAATTTTAGCAGCTTTTTGACAACCGTCTTTGACAATAAAACTGACCTCAGATTGAAACCCAGCTACCCAAAATATGTGATTGTTACATAATATCAACGGTGGCCTAATGGTTAGAGTCGGACTCGTGACCAGAAGGTTGCCGGTTCGATCCTCAGGGCCGGAAGGTAACGATTGCGGTGCCCTTGAGCAAGGCACCTAACCCCTACACGCTCCCCGGGCGCTGCACTGATAGCTGCCCCCTGCTCCGGGTGTACGTGTGTTCACCACTTGCTGTGCGTATGTTCACTAGTCACTGGATGGGTTAAAAGCAGAGGTCACATTTCGGGTATGGGTCACCATATCTGACAAATAGGTCACTTTCACTTTCACATCTTCTGACCAAATTCCTGGATTCGTCACCTTATTACAAATAATAACTAGGATTTGTTGCATGTTGCTCTCCGTAGTCCAATATGATGCAGAAAAAACGCGACATTGCCGATCCACGAGAAAGACAACGGAGCTCAGAATCATAAAATAGGTGAGTGTTCTGCCACACACAGAGAAGCGGAAAAAAGAATTGCACTCAATAAAAATGGCCTGCTTTTACACCAGGATGCATAACATCTGCACTGTTTTCCTTCACATCCAGAAACCACCCCTACCTCCTCTAGAATAGTCTTTATGCCATTAACCAGTGACAGTCATCTCATCATACCTTCATAAAAACTAAGGTTTTAGATTTTAAAATAAATGTTAAACTGTCGATCTCACAGTCAAACGAAAATGTATGATGCTGCAAATCACTTAAAATAACAAAAATAGTCAAACAATCTATATTAACAAAATATTTAAGTGCAAATATAACATGCATAATATTGCTGTGACAAGGGTTGTTTCCATTTAAATATAAACATTTAGTGTAAGGGGGTCCCTGCTCCACACATCTGTCATCCAAAGGGGTCTTTGCCCGGAACAAGTTGAAGAACCCTGGCTCAGTGTTTGAGTTCAGAGGGAGCAAACCAAACAGTATCAATTGTTTATCCTAATTTTGTTTTCATGTGTTTAAAATTAATAACTATAATTTGCTTACGTAATTATTTTTGTATTTACTAGTGTTAGGGACCAATTTGGAGAGAATTTCATAGCATGTTGTGGATTTTGTGTTTTCCATGACATGTGATAGCTGGTTGACGGTTGGTCAAGCAATTCAGTCTTCTCCCTGACCTGGGCCTCAGCGAGTTAAGTTTTAACATTAAGCCTATGTGTTATATTTCGAGACAGGAGTGCAGCCCCAGCTCAAGAGGGATGGAGACATTCTCTCATAACTCTTCCAATTATATTTAAAACTTATATTATTCCCATGTATTATTTGTAAACCCTCAAACTGGTTAAACCTTGCAACTCTCATTGCTACCCCACTGCCCAGGTGTTTTGTGACACCACTGAAATTATATATTTTCCACATTCTACTTTCTAAAATTGTGAGTGTTCTGAGACAGAGGAACAAATTATAAGTTCTAGTTGAATAATGTGCTCTCAGAAGAACCAGACATGTGCAATGAGGTGTCCTTATAAAGCTTCAATCTAATAGTGTTTGTATGAGACACAGCTGCTCTCCAATGTCCAGTTTAATGAGTAAATTGATGTGTGATGTCATCAGTTCTTCCTTCACCAATGAGAACACATAAGATCTGACTATGATGATGATGAGCAACAGCTGTACACAATCAAAAGCTCTTGTACTTCAGCACTTAAATACACTGACTCAACACTAATATTCCTCTTCTAGTCATCATACAATCATATATAATATAATCCTGATATTGCTCATATATAATATAATCCTGATATTGTTCACGTTTACTGAATAAGGTCATGTTGGCGATTGACATCAAAATTAAAACTTTATTTCTCAATTTCATGGTTTTTCACAGACTTTGTCTTAAATGTCCTATGACTACAGACTTTAGCTCTATGCTTTGTCATCTACACGTTTCCTCAGAATTATTAGATATTTGTTATTATTGTGTGTACGAAAGTTTACATCCAAATAAGGTGCAGCATGTCTCTAAAGTGCATCTAAAACATTTGATGGAAACATAATTGTCCTTGACATGTATTCACACAGCAGATCTTTACTATATACAGATTTATTGGTGTGCATGTTTTACTACTGCAAGTCTGAATGTGTGATATTGTAAAACTCCAGGTTCCTTTCGAACACTAAGTTTCTTTCTGTTTTTAAGATCACCCTTAAAATCAAATCAGATATAGGATGGATGTTGTGAGGGAATTCTTCTGCAGATCTGGGAGAACTGAAACAAGACACAGAGAGGAATCCAGCTTTGAACTCATTTATTCTAGGGAAGACATGTCTTTCTAGTGCAAAATAAGACGCCTGTTATAATCCAATAAGGTAAAGAAACTGTATAGAATAAAATGTGTAGGGTTTGTTTATAAAATAACAAATAACATGACAAAGAATGTCACCCCCCTTCTCTATATGGTCTTGAATACAATAGGCTATATTTATTCGTGTTACGAACTAAAACCTAACCAATATGTTTGATTGTCTATGTGTACACCGATGCTCTGCTGTAGAGAAACCTACCATAGAAATCATTGTTTGTGTTCTTATTTTCAACACACCATGTAACCACTAATATCATTCAGTGTTTACAGATACACATTTTCATTTAACATTGATTTATTTGGCAGATACTTTTATCCAAGGTGACTGACATTCCATTGCACCATACATTGTTTCAAGTATGTGCAATCCTCTGTGATTGAACCCATGACATTGGCGTTGTTAGCGCCATGCTCTAACCACTGAGCCATAAGAACTGAAAGCCCCACTAACATGACTTATGTCTTTATCTACACCATAAAAGTTAAAGACAAACTGTGTAACATTCACATCTAATAAGAAACCATTTAAAAATACAAAAACAATAATTTACAATAATTACAATGAAAACAGAAATAAATTAGCAATTCAACACCAAATCATCCTTTTCATTGACTGTACACAAAACTCCATTTACTGCCCATATATTTACAAACATTGCTAAACACTCAAGTTTATAATAATCATTCTCAATCTTAAGCCTTGATATCACCAAACCCATGAACATTAACAACAGATCTAACCTACTTTGACCAAGCAGTTTTTTTCTTGTTTTCCAAATAGCCAATTTAACGGTTCCAAATAGAAATTTTAATAAGACCAAAACATCTTTCCGTCTTTGACCCCATTATGAACAATTGTTAAGAAAACGCTTCACCTTAATGTAATCTAAAATACCCATTGGGTTAAAAGGAAAACAAAGAGTCGAAGAGAGCACATTGTACAAAAGATGAAAAAACGTTTCACTTTCAGACCAAAAGGGGCAAACCCACTCCTATATTTGGATTGAGGTGGACCACATGTCTGTTCCTAGCTATTGCACAGTGTATAATTTTCCATTGTAAATCTCCATTCCGTTTTTCAATTGGACACTTGCACATTGACCGCCAACAGCCTTTAGGGAAGATATTATCACCAAAAAATTCAGTCCACCTAGATGGAATTACACCAGACAATAAATGTGCGTTGATCACTTTCACACATGTTACATATAGAGCTTTTTTCCAAACAGAATCAAAAGTGTCTAACTGAGGAGTGTTGAAATGCAATAAAAGATTTTTCCTCCTGCCATTCCTTTGAGGTTGCAGTAACCATCAAAGCTGGAAAGTTTTAATCTGACACAGTTCTCCATTCATTAATATGATTAGGCTCATTGAACCAAAAAACATTGATCAGGATTCAGCTCTCCAAGCACTTCATCAGTGAGTTGTTTAAGGAAACGAGTAGACCTAATTCCAGTCCTTTCACTCAAGACTTATTGCCTATGAGATGCCCCAGTTTCACACATCCAGCTGTAATGACAAACTTGCAGAACACAAACGCATAGAGGGCAAAAAGGAATTAAAACTTTGGTTCTTCAGAGAGATAAGACCCAGCACATCCTTCAGATGGTCTCGACACAGAAAATTCAATTCAAGTTTATTTATATAACGCTTTTCACAATGTGCATTGTTCCAAAGCAGCTTTCCAGGGGCAAACAGGAAAAACACAAAGGTAAAACACAGCACAGTGCATTGTGTTTATAGAACGAGTAAGATCATTCTAATAAATAATATCTAATTATTAAATAAATAAATGCAGTCTCCCGGTGAGCAAGACAACACTGCCCTGCTGTGGCGAGGAACTGAAGGGTTTTAAAGTTCTGTTTTGTATTACAATGTTCATTTAATTACAATCTACGTTTTTATTACATTTTATTTTCTTTCTATGGATCACGTATAATCAATAAGTAAAACTGTGTGCATTAAGTGTATATCAGTATGAATAATGTGTGTATGTTTAAAAGGGTGAAAACTAAGCTTGAATATTAGGGTGCAAGATGATGTTCTCAACAGGATGTGGGGGTTGGGAGTATGTGTGTGTGTTGCATTCCATGCAGGAGAGCATCCTGCATATACAACGCACATACCCATATAGCGAGGGTTTTAAGAAACAAACCATATTTGAAGACTGTGTGGGGGATGTCTCATGATATGTCTCATGATATGTCTCATGATATGTCTCATGATATGTCTCATGATATGTCTCATGATATGTCTCATGATATGTTGCAAAAAACGAGGAGAATAGAATGTGTGTGCGTGGCTATGGTTGCCCAACATTCCATAGCCATTGGGGCCTCAGGTCAGGGGTTAACAGATGTGATCAAGTTGGGGAAGTGTGTTGTTTTTCAGATAGTAAAAGAAGAAGGGCGTAGTCTACGAAAATATCAGATGAGACATCACTCCATTGGACACAAAGAAAGCAGCAAATGTGGAGGCGCTCAGGGGTTGGCCACGGTCCGGAGCAAGCTGGAAGATACACCCACAAATACAAATATAAATATGTTGTACACTGTTTAGGCGGGGCTGATCTCTGGTTGTACTCTGTGCGTAGAGTGAGTGTGTGAGACAGCCCAGCGCTGAACTCAAATCAATAAACTTCAACTTTTGTTCATCCGAAGTCCAGTAAGTCCAATTTTTGAACACGCAGGACAGCAGATGACCAACAGAACCCAAACTCCAATGATTGATTAATGGAGAAAAAACCTCGGGAGAAACCAGGCTCAGCCGGGAGGGCCAGATCCCCTCTGACGTGTCATAGCTGCACTCAGTGACCCCGACCAAAAGCCACAGAGCAAATATAGGAAGAGGGAGAACTCACCATCCGCAACCCAGAAAGTCCCACTCGCCGAAAAAAAACTGTGCAGGTTCAACCCGGTCCCACTCCACGTGGAAAATAGTAATGGCATGTTGTAACTTTATTCCTCTGTTGTCCGACATCGACCACAAAACAAGACCAAACCGGACCCACACAGCCCCAGCAGATGAATCCCCCCAACCACAACCAACGAGCCCCCCCACAAACACCCACCCAGGAACCTCCAATCAGGGCCACTGAATGCAGCTATAACTTCAAACTGCTGACATGTGATGTAAGTTTACCATTACCATACCATATTTCTTTTGGGTGGTGGTGGAATTACCTTCGATGGAGCTTGGATGGTCAGTCAGTCTGCAGCTGTAGCTGGCATATTCTCTAGTTGGGGATGGGCATATGTCGATCCCCAACTAGAGAATGTCGATCATCTGGACCTGGCGGAATTTCTCCCTACATCGGGTTGGGCATCCCTAGGTGGAGGCAGAAAGAGAATAATTAGCGTAGCTGCTGTTCATTTACTATGTATAAGTGAAAGCTTGGCTGAAAAGATGTGTCTTTAATCTAGATTTAAATTGGGAGGGTTTGTCTGACCCTCGAATAGTATCAGGAAGGCTATTCCAGAGTTTAGGTGCTACGTGTGAGAAAGCTTGACCCCCTTTGGTGGATTTAGTTATCCTAGGTGTCATCAAAAGTCCTAAGTTTTGAGATCTAAGAGAGCATGATGGGTGTATTGTAATAAAAGCTCAGTTAAGTAAGTAGGGGCTAGACCGTTTAAGGCTTTGCAAGTAATTAAAAGAATTTAAAAATCAATACGATACTTAATGGGTAGCCAGTGAAGCGATGATAAAAATGGGTTATGTGATCGTATTTTCTTGACCTGGTAAGAACACTGGCAGCTGCATTCTGCATCTACTAACTGTAGTTTGTTTATTAATGATACAGGAAAACCACCAAGTAGAGCGTTACAATAGTCGAGTCTTGAGGTCACAAATGCATGAATAAGCTTTTCTGCGTCAGCAACACATAAAATATTTCTTAATTTGGCAACATTTCTAAGGTGGAAGAAGGCTGTTTTTGTGATATTTGAAATGTGATTTTAAAATGATAGGTTGCAGTCTAATATATCGCCCAAATCTCTAACTGTATTTGTTGGAGTAACAGTGCAGCCTTCAATTCTCAGGTTGTAATCGGAGATATTCTGTTTGTGCTTTTGGTGCTATAAGTAACATTTATGTTTTGCTAGAGTTTAAAAGAAGGAAATTACTAGTCATCCAATGTTTTATGTCTTTCATGCATTCAGCCAGTTTGGATAGTTTGAAGGAATCATCTGGTCTTGATGAGATATATAGCTGAGTATCATCTGCATAACAGTGGAAGCTAATTTCATGTTTTCTAATAATGTTGCCAAGGGGCAGCATGTATATGGAGAAAAGCAAGGGTCCTAAAACCGATCCCTGAGGTAATCCATAATTTACTTGCGGGAGATTTGTCGATTTCCCATTTAAATGGACATATTGATATAAAGTGACAACAGAAGGCCTACACACTGTCTTTCAGCCAATACATGAGGGCGAATGTTAATGAATGCGGACCAGAGAACGTAAACTGCACAAGGCAAAAATGTAACATAAATTTATTAGCTAGAATAGAGGCTGTGGGAAGAAGTGAACGAAAACGCATCATATTTGCCAAAATATATTGTTTATAGACAGTTTCATCATTATTAAATAGAAGTTTGACAAAAAAGTTTATTAACCCGTGTTTAAATGACAAGCATTGAAATGTTTAATTCTCTTCATGTCAGTAGGCTACAGGGTTTTAAAAATGGATTCCACTTCTCAGTTGACAGGTGACGGGAACTAGGAGGTGTGAATGTCTCTTTTTTTTGAAAGAGCAGAGTTTAGAATTAATGTCTTATCTGCAGGGTGACAAATAAACGTAAGACACCACAACACCACAAAATGCAGGTACATTAAGCTAATGTACCTGAAGGCGGCCTGGAGCCTGCTCACACTCAAAGCCAGGCAACCTCGAGCTGTGACCAAGTTAACGTCATGGTTAACATGCTGTAGTTTTCGAAAAAAAATAGCCGACCGTTGCCTTCAAAAAGACGTTTTCTGCTGGATTCACCATGGACAGATCATTAAAGGGACTTCCTCCAATCAAGAGGTCAAATGGGCCCCACTACGCCAGATGTTTCCTTGTGATGGTCTGCACATCTTTGACATTTAATTTTGCCGATGGCAGATCTCAGAGGTCTGTCAAAACCAGATATCCTTTTGCAATCCCGTCAAACAGGGAAAGGAATATGATTGGCTGGCACTTATGAGCTGGAATGTAAGGATACACTCTATTTGTAACCTGTCATGGATGATGGACAAATCAACATGAAAATGAAAGGTGCCAAAGGTTTAATATAAAAAATGTGCAGTCAGTAACAAAAAGTAATCCACAAAACAAGGTAATCCAAAGAAAATAACTTTCATTGAACAAGGTATGACAAAAAAAACATTGTTACATTAATACCAGACAAATAACTGAACCAAGAGAAGAACTTAAATAGAACAGATATAACAAGGTGTAAAAAGGTGATGGGGATGAACTAATGAGGAACAGGTGAAAACAGTCAATGATGAGGGATCGTGGGAAAAGGTCCTTGGGGAAAACAAGACCAGGGACGGACAGGAATATCACACTATGTGGCTCAAATTCAAATGCACTGTTATTTGCAAAAAACTCATTGACACAAATGCTCCAGTCAGGTCTAAGCTTGAGAACGCCATAGTTTTTAGAGGGAAGACAAATGTAACAGATCCACGGGTCGACATCCTACTTAATCGCCTGAATATGTATTTGTTCTGTCAGAGACCGTCCTAGACTGCTTCAGGTCTCATCTTAATGACAGCAGACAGTTTGTGTGTATGGGTGGCTATAGATCCAAGGTCAGTCCCTTATATAATGGTTTCCACAGGGGTCAGTTTTGGGTCGTCTACTTCTCAGCATGTATATTTATCCACTTGGTGGATTACTAAAATCACTCAATCTTAATTTTCATTATTACGCTGATGACAGACAGATTAATATTCATTCAAGAACACGCCGAAATGTGGACACTGTGTTCCTCTCTAACTGTGTTATTATGATCAAGAACTGGATGTCTGGCAATTTTTTGTCTTTAAACTCTCCCCATCAACTGCACAACACTGATGGTGTTGCTCTGGAGTTTCAAAGCAAACAAAAAATCTTGGAGTCATCTTTGATGCCTCTCCAACATTTGAGCCTTTTATTCCGAACTCTGTTAAGACAATCCTTTTTCCACTTGAGAAATATTACTCCTTTACGTCCTTTGCTGTCCATCTCAGTTGCTGAAAGGTTGATAAATTGTTTTGTTTTCTCACATATTGATTATTGTAATGCACTTCTTGCTGGAGTATCTAAAACCTCAATTAGAAAATTACAATATGTACAAAACTCTAGAATTCTGCCTGGGGCTAAATCCAATGATCATATTTCTCGAGATTTAGAGTCTTTACACTGGCTCCCTGTCAAATACCGTATGGATTTTAAAATCCTTTTGTTAACTTTTAAGGCATTGCATGACCTGGCCCCTCAATACCTGTGATCTTTTAATTCCTTACAAACCTTGTTGAAATCTATGGTCTTCTCAGTTTGGTCTTTTAAATATGCACACAGCTTCACTCCATGGGTGATAAAGGATTTTCTGCTCCTAAGATCTGGAACGGTCTCCCGATAAACATCAGGGAGGCAAACTCTCTAGCCACTTTCAAAACTCTTCTTAAAAATATTTTATTTCAGAACCACTTTTATTTTACTGGATCGTTTGCTTTGTTTTTAAAAGTATTTTGTTGTGCTGCTTTAATAATGTGTGGTGTATTATTTAGATTTTTGAGGAGGAAACATTTAATGGCGCTATATAAAATAAATGTAATATTATTATTTAGTAAGTTGTAGGAAAATACTTAAATGTTTGTACACTGTTTAAAAGAACGAAAGAAAAAATAGAAAATAAATTGGTTAAATATACATCTTTTGATGCACTAAGACACATCATCAGTGATGGAAGATGAGGTCATCGGATGTTTGGGTGTTTCAACATCCTACACCCTCACCCAGGCGACCCAGCCGAGATTGATCAAGTCCCGACTTGTGTCTAAGTAGCGTGTACCCACGGATCACCCCTCTTGATCCACAGCCATCTAGAGGTCTTCTCAGCTGCTTCTGTTGAGTTCTTGATCACCTTTCTCTGAGGTGCCGTTGTGATGCCAAGCAGACTGTATGCTTTGCAGAGAGATCATGCTGCGAAGCCTCTACAGCCCACCTCGATTGGCGCACACTAGGCGCGCTAACCCCATATCCGGCACTCCTCCACTAAGTCGGCGTACTTGGCACTCTTCCTCTCATTGGCCTCTTCCATACGCTCCACCCAGGGGACTGTCAGCTCCAAAAGAACCACTTGTTTTGTTGAATCTGAGAACAGAACTATGTCTGGTCTCAGGGTGGTTTCCATGATGTGCTCTGGGAATCTAAGCTGCTTCCCCAGGTTTGCCTTCATCTGCCAGTCTAGTGCGGTTCCAAGGAGGCTTGGATACTCTCCCCTGCTCGGACAAAAGCAATCGCATGCCTGGCTGGTCGGGGAGGCTTGTTCTTGGTGATGCTGGTGAAGATGGATTCTGCTATCGCCTTCAGCACCTGGTCGTGTCGTGTAGACTCCTTCTTCCAGGGCTTTTGCACAGCTGTTGAGGATATGCTCTAGCATCCCTCTTTTGAGGCACAAGGGACATAATGGTGTGTCGACCTTGCCCCAGCAGAAGAGGTTGGATGGGCTGTGTAAGACGTCATAGACGGATGCAATCAGGAACTTGATCCTGTAAGGCTCAGCTTGCCAAAGCTTGTTCCTGGAGATC
This sequence comes from Triplophysa tibetana, assembly GCA_008369825.1. Taxonomy (NCBI): domain Eukaryota; kingdom Metazoa; phylum Chordata; class Actinopteri; order Cypriniformes; family Nemacheilidae; genus Triplophysa; species Triplophysa tibetana. The sequence goes on from CM017906.1 coordinate 22,285,764, forward strand.
TTGTGGTCAACTGCCTGTTCCCATCTCGTCCATGCGCCTTGCTGTCGCATCCCCGCCATCTGGCTAGCGCGCAGTTCCTCAACAACCGCTCTCACCTCCTCTTGAACCATTCATTTACTGTCTTTCCCCAGGGCCCAAGCTCTGCTCGTCCCGACTGCTTCCCCCACCCTCCACTTCCTCCCAGTCCCAACAACGATGCCAGCTCGGGAGACTTTCGGGTCACTGGATTCCCTGTACTACAGCACCTCTCTTGCGCGGGTAACCATGAACTCCTCATTCAGGCTGCTTATGGGGAGCTTCAGGTTGCTGTTCTGCCCGTAGAAAGGGATACTACTCCGGCTTCGTGGCAGGCCCAGACATCTACGAAGGTAACGTCTGATCCTTCTTTAGAAGCCCTCTACTGTTGTTATCGGGAACTCGTGGCTCCAGTTCGATGATGATGTGAACAACATCCTAGAAGCAGCAGCCAAGGGCGATGCAGACAGGAAGGTCAATACCATGGCAACTATCATCATCAGCCTTGTTGCAGAGAGGTTTGGTACGGCCCCAACTTGAACAACCATAGGGCAGAGAAGATCAGACAGATATGGCAGGAGCTGCGGTTCCTGAAGCGGCAGTACAAGTAAGCGTGAGACAAGGAAAGAGATGCACTATCAAAACTTTGTAGCATCCTCAGGAAAAAGCTTGCCACGCTTCGAAGGGCAGAATGGCACTGACGGCGGGGGAAAGAGAGGGCCAAGAGACTGTCTGCCTTCATTGAGAACCCCTTTGGAGTCACCAAGCAGTTGCTTGGTCAGAAACGAAGTGGTAGGAGGTCGTCAAGGTAGCCAGAGCCAGTTCTGCTCCTGGACCAAGTGGAGTGCCATACAAAGTGTACAAGAGGTGTCCCGGACTCCTTCAACGGCTTTGGCAGATCCTGAGGGTTACCTGGAAGAGGGGAAGGGTAACCCAACAATGGAGATTTGCAGAATGTGTCTGGATTCCCAAGGAGGAGAATGCTAAGAACATCGAGCAGTTCCGAACCATCTCGCTGCTTAGTGTTGAGGGGAAGATATTCTTTGCCGTCCTTGCCCGTAGGTTGACGGAGTTCCTTCTGAAGAATTAGTACATCGACACCACTCTGTACAGGAGGGTGGAATCCCAAAGGTTCCAGGATCCCTTGAGCGTACAGTTGTGGTCACGCAGTTGATCAGAGAGGCAGAGAAGGGAAAGGAGACCTAGCAGTGATGTGGCTCGAACTCACCAATGCATATGGATCCATTCCCCATAAGCTGGTGGAAACAACACTGGATCGGCATGTCCCAAGTAAAATCAGGGACCTCATCTTGGACTACTACAAGAGTTTCAAGCTTAGAGTCACCTCTGGTACAGTCACATCTGAGTGGCATAGGCTGGAGAAAGGGATCATCACTGGATGTATGATTTCAGTGATCCTCTTTGCCTTGGCCATAAACATGCTGGTCAAGTCAGCTGAAATCGAGTGCAGAGGTCCACTCACCAAATCTGGAGTCCGCCAGCCCCCCATCAGTATTGATAAAATACTAAAAAAGTAATTTTTTGTGGGCAAAAATATAACTATTACTGAATAGTAAAAAAAGGAAAATGAAAAAAATCAACCGGCTATAGCTGGTTATATAACCATCTTTATAATACTATATTTGTTGCACTGACTGAAGGACCACTGGCTATGCTATTATGACTGACTGAAGTAGAAAAAAAACATAAGATACTCTTGACCTTTAACCCGGCTTAAACCACTCGTGGTCTTGGAACTCTTCTAATGTCAGCATGTTGGCTAATGGAACGAAATTGGACCGATTGATCAAGTCAAGGCATTCTGTGAGGAGAAGTGTTTACAAGAGGATTAGTCACATATGTTCTTTGTAACACACTGTCAAACATAACAATAGCTACTGAAATATTTCGTTTTTATATATTGTTCAGGAAACTATATCCTGTTTTCTTTCAACTTATAGTAACTAAGTTGCATTTGGTGAGAAAAACTGATGAGAGCAAAAGCTTGGTTTGTGTTTAACAAGGATGTTTTGTAAGTGCTGGTCTCTTATCTTTAGATAATTCAAGGGCCTTTATCGCCGGGTTGCAGAAACAGGACGCCTCTCCTCCAGTCGTCACCATTAAGAGCAGACGACCCAAATAAAAGACCATCTTCGCAACCCCTTTAGTTCGCTCTGTAACGGAAGCCAAAGTGAGCAAACATTTCATTAGCAAACGTCCTTCAAGTCACAGTATAATGGGATCAATTCATTACTGTACATTTGGACAATCTTGAGTCTATTCCATCTCACCTTCACATGTATGGACTGGGATTAGATGGCTGAATCCAAAGTCGATTAATTTGAGCTCCAGCGTTTTGGTGTTGGTCAGGACGTTTTGGTTGTGTAAGTCACCATGGGTGATATGGTGGTCAATGCAGTGTTTGGCTGCGTTCACTGCTTGACAGATGAGATGACAGCCTCCGTTTCCTTCAGATGTTCATTATGACTTCTCAGGAATACACCCAAGCTCTTGCAGGGATGTGGATTTTCCAAAATGAGGATCTGTTTACCATCTTCTACAAACCAGTCCAACATTTCTACAATGTTGGGGCATTTCTCTGGTTTGAGTAGCCACAGATTTATAGCAACTTCGGTCAACAAAGGCTCGTCATGTCCAGGCTGGAAAAAAAGGGTAAAAAAGGTTAGCAGACGATAGGCAGGGTTTTCTATTTTCATAAATCATTTGTGTTGATACACACAAATAAATTTTTCTAGTTGCCTTATTTTGAATTTCCCTTTTTTAATGAAACATGCACAATGTGCACGAAACCTGATGTTTCCTGTTCAGCGTGCTATTAAAATGTTTCAAACAGAATCTCTCACAACAAATAGAAATCTTTTGCAAAAAGGTGTTACATGTCAAATTTGCTTATCTGATTTGCAACCTAGAAATACTTAAGTGCAGAACCTTTCAGATTTCTTCTCAATTTGTCGAAGATTTTTGAACCCCACTGTACATATGAAATCCTGTCAACTCACAATCTTCTTAGATGTTCCACTGTAAGCCACACAGTCGATATGTTTGATGGCGACCTGCAATGAGAAATCATCACATGTCAGATTTACACTGAAGGGTTTTAAAGTTATGTTTTGTATTACAATGTTCATTTAATTACAATCTACGTTTTATTTCTTTTTATGGCTTACATATAATCAATAGTAGAATGTGTGTATTAGTGTGAACAATTGCGAATAAAATGTGTGCTTAAAGGGTTGGAAGATTAAGGAAGAATATTAGGGTGCAGGATGGTGTTTTCAACAGGATATGGGGGTTGGGAGTATGTGTGTGTGTTGCATTCCATGCAGGAAGGGAGGACAGGAGAGCATCCTGCACATACAACGCACATACCCATATAGCGAGGGTTTTAAGAAACAAACCATATGTGGAAACTGTGTGGGGGATGTGTGGTGGTATTCAGAATGTGTGTTGGGGCTATGTCTTATGATATGTCTCATGATATGTCTTATGCTATGTCTTATGATATGTCTCGTGATATGTCTTATGATATGTCTCATGATATGTTGCAGAAAACGAGGAGAATAGAATGTGTGTTTTGCGGTATCATGTGATGTGTTGCAGACAAAGGAGAATGAAGCTGAATGAAGGAAAGACGAGGCGGAGCTCTGAAGAAAGAAAATACACCCTCTCACATACATATAAAAATGATGTAAACTTTTGAAGCGGGGCTGATCTCTGATATACTCTGTGCGTAGAGTGAGTGTGTGAGACAGCCCAGCGCTGAGTTTCAAGTCAATAAACTTCAACTTTGGTACCTAATGTCCAGTAAGTCCAATTTTTGAATACGCAGGACAGTTGATGTCCATCAACACCAGTATATCAACATATCTGGATCATTACACTTAACGTGTATGGAATTACACGTGTGAATAATGTTCAACCACTTTAAAATGTTTGATGAATAAAGTGAAGGTGTTTCTACCTCTTGGCCATCGGATCTGCGAGTTCCCTCATACACTTTGCCACAGACTCCCGATCCTATAATCTTGCCCTCTTTATAAAGCGCTGAAAATGTTCCTATAAACAGAAAATACAGAAGGAACACTTGAGATCTTATTTCTTTGTCTCGCACGAACTTTGATAGCAGGTATGTTTGCAATTTAACAAAATAATCTTGCATATAATGGTGAGGGGTTCAGTTCATTAAGCGCGATTCAACAGAATGAAAATATGTTAAAGTAAGTAAATAAAACAGCAGGGATCGCCTGGGATCGAACCATCGCTCTTACAATGCTCTTACCACCGAGCTACAGGAAAGCTTTACAGGAAATTTAAGGGGAATTAGAAAACTCATTCAAACATAATAAATCATGAGATTAACATGCGCCAAATAAAACAAGCCTGATGTTGTGCTGGACTCGAGTCAGTAAACAACCGTTTCGTCATATTATCTGAATCTATATTTTTAAGTAGATGATTTATTTTGGGATGAAGATTTTGTCACTGACCTGGATTTCTCTTCATGTCGTTTGCTTTAACTCGTGCAGATGAAGACGCCATGTGAAGCTCTTTAACTCGGTCTTTTTCACGATCGTCTGTCTGTCTGTGTGGACTTGCCGAGTTTCGTATCGTCGCTAGTTGACTGTCTGCAAACATTTGATAGCAAGTTATGTGAGATCCGTCGTCGCTTTCGCTAAAAAAAGCACTGAGAAGATACTTCAACTCGGCGTCCTGATAAGAACTGGTTACCGGGTCGACTCTTTATGACGTTGGCGTTCATGAGGCAGGGCATTTTTCAAACACATGCACACGCTGAATTCAGGTCCCCTAGGAAACCTTTTGTAAATGTTACGTTCAAAACTAGCGGCGTAACATTAATACTTTAAAAATCGCATTGAGTGTATTGTTTCCGTTATGGCGTTGCAAACGGTCCAAATACATGACTTTGCAGCACACATTCGTCTCACTGAACGTGACGTCTGCTTCTGCCGAACGTGACCTCTGTTGCTTGACTCGTTGGCCTTAAATTCTTAACCTATATCTTTCTTTCTGTGTTTTGATGGACATCAACTGTCCTGCGCATTCAAAAATTGGACTTAAGGACTTCGGATGAACAAAAGTTGAAGTTTATTAATTTGAACTCAGCGCTGGGCTGTCTCACACGCTCACTCTACGCACAGAGTACTACCAGAGATCAGCCCCGCCTAAACAGTGTGTTACATTTTTATATGTTTTATGTGTGGGTGTGTCTTCTTTTCTTGCAGAGCTCCGCCTCGTCTTTCCTCCATTCAGCTTCATTCTCCTTTGTCTGCAACACATCACATGATACAGCAAAACACACATTCTATTCTCCTCGTTTTCTGCAACATATCATGAGACATAGCATAAGACATAGCATAAGACATAGCATGAGACATATCATGAGACATATCATGAGACATATCATGAGACATATCATAAGACATATCCCAACACACATTCTGAAAAATACCACACATCCCCCACACAGTTTCCACATATGGTTTGTTTCTTAAAACCCTCGCTATATGGGTATGTGCGTTGTATGTGCAGGATGCTCTCCTGTCCTCCCTTCCTGCATGGAATGCAACACACACACCTACTCCCAACCCATTAAGCACACATTTTATTCGCAATTGTTCACACTAATACACACATTCTACTATTGTTTATATATAAGCCATAAAAAGATAAAATGTAGTTAAAACCATAGACTGTAATTAAATGGACGTTTAAAACATAAATTGTAGTTAAAACCCTTCAATCCCTCTCTTGACCTCGAATAGAGGTCACACATCATTCTCATCGTCACCACTGTCATCTTCATAGTGGTCAGGTGTCAGTAATGGCATATTATATGGGGGTGGCATGTCCCTTTTTTCAATGGCCGTCATTATCAAACGATTACACAATTAAATGATTAAAATGAAAAAATAACACAAAGTTTATCATACCTGGTAAAATCAAGACTCACAGTTCCAGTGTGGGAAGTTCTGGTTACAGATGCTGAAGGGTTTTAAAGTTATGTTTTGTATTACAATGTTCATTTAAGTATAATCTACGTTTTTATACATTTTATTTCTTCCTATGGATTACATATAATCAATAATAGAATAGGGTATCATTGTGAGCAAATGTGTGTGTTAAAAGGGTTGAGAGACTAAGCAGGCATATTATGGTGCAGTGAGACGTTTTCAACAGGATGTGAAAATGTGTGTGCGCGGCTATGGTTGCCCAACATTCCATAGCCATTGGGGCCTCAGGTCAGGGGTTAACAGATGTGATCAAGTTGGGGGAGTGCGTTGTTTTCACAGAAGCCAAGTGGAGGAGAAGAAAACGTCAGCTGAGAACTGGTCCAACGATTGGTCAAGATTCGAAGCAAGCTTGAAGACACACCTCTCACATACACTAATAAATATGTTGTACACTGTTTAGGCGGGGCTGATCTCTGGTAGTACTCTGTGCGTAGAGTGAGTGTGTGAGACAGCCCAGCGCTGAGTTCAAATCAATAAACTTCAACTTTTGTTCATCCGAAGTCCAGTAAGTCCAATTTTTGAATACGCAGGACAGCAGATGTCCAACAGATGGTGACCGCCGACGTGATTGGCAAAAAGGGACATTTCGGACGATTTTAGAAGACTATGAATTGACAAAAAACAGAGAGGGAACATCTTTGGTTCAACACAACACCCGGGTGAAATAAAAAAGGTGAGCAGAGACCTGTTTTATCGAACATCTGCTGATTGACTACTCTAAATTGATTGTGTTGAATTGCAAATATTCCTGATCATTATTTAAACCAAATTTAACAACAATTGAAGTTTGTTAATTTGAATGAATACATGGGTGGTTGGTCCCCCGAAAACACGGGTGGTTGGTCCCCCGAAAACACGGGTGGTTGGTCCCCCGAAAACACGGGTGGTTGGTCCCCCGAATACATGGGTGGTTGGTCCCCCGAATACACGGGTGGTTGGTCCCCCGAATTTAGAAGACGTGAGGTGAAAGTCCGCACGCATTTATTACACGGGAGGTTGGTCCCCCGAATTTAGAAGACGTGAGGTGAAAGTCCGCACGCATTTATTACACGGGAGGTTGGTCCCCCGAATTTAGAAGACGTGAGGTGAAAGTCCGCACGCATTTATTACACGGGTGGATGGTCCCCCGAACTGAAGGAATTTATGTGTAATTTGTGTGTATGTAATTGTGTGTTGGAAATTACGGAAAATTGGGAAAAATATTTTGTTTAGAATTTGATAGAGAATGTGATGAATATGGGTGTTTTCCTGTAAATGAACAATGGGATCGTATGAAAGATATGATATTAGCTCAGACAGAGGTAAAACACCATAAGAAAGAAACAACGATATTAGGCGAAAAATGGAGTCAGATATGTGTTGAAAACGGATGGGATAACCCACCACGTGTGCCCTTGGCACCTAAAAGTATGAGAAAGTGAACAAAGAACTCCGTGAAGAGTTAAGGCAGTGGACTAAAATTGCTATGACAGCCAAAGCCATAAGTCCTCTTAAGAGGAAGAAAGAGGAAGTGAGTGCGCCAGAGCCAAGGGAGTCAATGAGTGAAAAGGGAAGTGCAACAGCCAGTATTAAGCTCACGCCCCCCACAGACCCGCCTCTACCCATCACTAGAGGAGCTAAAACAGCCTCCTCCCTATGCCCTTCCCCAACAACAGGTACAAGTCACAGTAAAAGATGCTGTGGAAGTAGAAGTACCCATGCTAGACGTACTTATGGATGAGGTAGAAAAAATACGTTTGCAAGTAACCGAGTTAGAAACTATAAGAAATGAGGTAGATCACAATGAAATCAGGAGTCAGGGTGGAAGTGAAGCTAGCATTAGAATAAGAACCCCACAGAGAGAAGAGCCCAATGAACAGGAGGAAGAGAGGAGAAGACAATAAGATGAGTATGGGGACGCAGAGAACCAGGGAGAAGTTAAAGATATAATTATTAGGGGAACAATGGAAACAAGAACCACCACTAGTAACCAAGGCAGTCCAGTCGCCCACCACACAAGAAGTAAAGACATGTTGAAGAAGAAAAAGATATATATATAAAGTGGTTAGAAAAGAATAAACATAAAAATAAAGAAGTTAAAATGAAGGAAGAATTAAAATATGGACATGCATTGCGCTTACGGCCACTATTCTGAGTCCGGTTAAAAGAGAGGGGGAAGAAAATTTGCAGATAAAGAAGTCAGGAAGTGAACAGGGAGACACCTCTGAACAAACAGCATATTACCAACCCCCAAAACTATATCTAGACTTGCAACTATTGACAAAACCACAACCGTATGACGAAAAAATGAAGCAAGTTATGGTAAAATTAAACCAAGGAAACGTAGTAAAGAATTGCCTGACACAACGTTTGATATAAATGAACAAAGAAAGCAAATAAAACCAAATAACAAGATTAGTCAGTGGAACAGCACAGCAGTTAGCCCCCGAGGGAGAAGAACAAGGAGAACACATTCCACAAGGGGAGGGGGAAAGAAGAGTGTGGAGAGCTAATAAATCACGAAACACCCCTGTTTTATTGCATTGCCAACAGAGTTTAGATAGTGCTGGAACAATTGCAAAGTGGAGAGAATGAATCTCACTCTGAAACTGAAATTGGCTAAAATCTGTGCACAGACAAAATTGACCTGGTTATCTGTACTACCTCTAGCATTAATGACTGTACGTTCCTCTATTAACAGGATTTCTGGTTTCACACCGTTTGAGTTTCTTACAGGTCGATCTTTTCCAGGACCGACAACACCGCTGCGGCAGGAGATCAGTGTCACATTGTGTTTATTTTGACAAATTAACTGCTTTGAGCGAACATTTATCACAGCAGGTCACCCCTGACACTGAACCAGGACCGATCCCACCGCGAAATGAGTGGGCAGGTCTTTGGAACAGACGGCTGTGGACCTGAGATCTCAGGTCCAAGAGAGGGAGGGTGTTGAAGGTGAAGCAAAAGGGAGCGCAGAGGAACATTGCAGGTCATATAAAGGAAAGGTGACATTTGAATCTTTAGCGCACTGTGTAAGTGAAGATTGTGCATATGGGGCAGGCATTGCAGTAATATTTAAGAATAAATATGGTGAAAAGTGAAGCATCACATGCATTTCTAACTTTTATGGGTCAAACCCATTTAAAGACTCATAGAATTATTCTATTTTTATTTCATTGGTCCACTAAACAGTGCCAAAAAGGGGGGTATACTTTTTATACTTTTTCATTAACACTATAGATACCATGGCACAAGTAATAGTGAACCATCTGTTAAATATCACACAGAAATTCCCTAGTCCTTACAGGCCTCAAAGATCTCAAATGGACAGGTGTGGGTAGTGCCATAAAAAATGAATTGCTAAGCAGACAGCACCACAACATATGGACTGATATTTAACCCACAGATTTGACTGAATCGAGAGAAAAAATGTATCTCTGTCTGTTATCCTAAAGTCTTTCTTTTCAGGTTGATCACTATGACTCCTTATAGAGTCCAGATACCAGAGAGGTGTCTTAGAACCTGAAATGGAGGAGATGGGTGAGATTATACTTCAAGGGGTCATTCACACTTCACAGTTACATCACAGAAGTAGTTACACGACCTCCCGGTGTAGCACCGGATCCAAATTGTGCAACACAGATTCTTGTAGATACCCATCTCCCAGACATGAACACATAGCCATGTGGACACACTTTCGCTACTACAACCTCATAAAATGATTATCTGGCATAATCTTAAAAGTTATCCAGACTCAAAACACTACACATCACCTAGGATGATTAGTCTAGATTTCAAATATGATACATAAGAAGGATCTATAGCCTGTCATGCATACACACAACTATATAGCATCTCACACATAGGACAAACTCATGATGCTAATTTAATTATAAGATAAAACCTGTTGTTACAATTCTGTTGATTTATGTGAAACCTTGCAATGTACATAGGAGATCTGCATGGTTACAGTTGTATGGAATAGGAAATGGTTTAATTTCTGATGAAGAGATGTGAAATTGAAATTTTGTGCAATTTTCAATTTTAATCATTGTCATTGTTCCAAACCAGATAGCACACTGGTTTTTTAACATATGTCTAATGATATTTTTAAAGAGTGGTTAGATCTGAAGTGCTGGCGCTTCTTCAATCGGCCTCGCAATTCTCAATCTGATTTTTACCATTGAACGTGACGTAGCGTACTGTACACATCAACATTCACAGAATTTTTTGACAACAGCTATATTAGAGATTCAGAATATGTCCTAATACTTCTTTGTAATGATAGATCTGCAGGGTTAACTCGTATTTGAGTATTCTGAATCACTATTATGGTTATTAAAATAAGTTATATAACTATACCATATTATGCATAACGTTGTATCTGGATTGTATATACACATGAAAATACATTTATATGCATACTGTAGATTTGTATTTTGGTTGCAATATATTTGAAAGATATAATTATAAACTATTATTGTATGATGTATACCACTGGAGAATATGCCAGTTAAATAGACTTTTGCCACTCTTCCTTTAAAATACTCAAAGTATCTAAATTCCACCATAGTAGTGAAGAATCAGGTAATCAAATGGGATCACTTTGTGTGGCTTTGGATGAAATTGAGACCTTATTCACCACTCGCACCAGGTACCGTGAATTTTTTTATTGTTGTAACCCTTTATCATCTTATCCCAATGTTACTAAAATCATCAGTGTTCAGTTGTTCTATGGTTATGCAGATGCCGTTCAGGTGTCTCATACACAATGGTGTGTTATTAGTGAGATGAATTCCTTAACCTATGGAGCTGAGCTGCAAACCATACCTTCTACTTCGATGTAACTAAGAATAAATGGGTCAGATAAATATCATGGGGAGGATACTACTACAAAAAGATGTTTCTCTTCGGTGGGAAGACACCTTCTACGAACAGAGCACATGGGCTCTGACTGAATGGACTTGGTACAACAAATTATATTGCAGACTATCAGACTTAGGTGGAAACCAACCTGGGCAAAGAACAGCAAAGATCCACCCGCTCTGTACCGTGCCAGCTCTACAGAGACTTCTGCAGTAATTGATACACAATGACAAAGAATGCCTAAAAATGTCCCCTTTGGGACTGCTCTGAGATTGCCCCAAGGGGTCAGGGGAGGAACTGTAAGGCAGCTGTGAAAGTGCAAAGAACTAAGGTTGTTTGTGATGCGAAGACACAAAACAATAAAACCCCATTTGTTGTTAGAACCTGAGGAATGATATCCTACCCTCCCCTCAGGGGTTGTTGATCCCCAGGAATTGAACCCCCTATTCTTATCACACCTGTGCCCTTGATCTCTTCAGGACCTTATCACTAGGAAAATGCTTACGCTTTTTATTCTGTGTATATCATTTATTGTCAGAGTATGAAGTTTTGATCATCATGTTTGGTATTGTTTTAAAGATCATGGTGCGATGGGTGAAAGGGTCTAGTTCTTTCAAATCTAACAGAAGAGTATATTATATGTATATTGAGATCTTATTTGATGTTCTCTTCAGTGAAGAGAAAACAAACAAACCAAATTTCTCGCTGACCATTGGCTTTGTTACATCTGGGTATAAAAGGTGAATTGGCAAAAGACTCGAGCAAGCATCTGTAACCAGAACTTCCCACACTGTAACTGAGTCTTGATTTTACCAGATCACTCTGTAACCGACTAATTGTCACAGCTATAGAGAAAAGAGACCCTAACCCGCCCCCGTACGAAATGCCATTATTAGCAGCAGACCACTATCAGGATGACAGTGAGGAAGAGGAAAGCCGTGCATAGGGATGTTTTACGTATTTTTTTTTTTTATATACCTTTGATTTTTATGTTCTTAAATTTGATGTCTTTGAATTTTTAATACGATTGTGTTGTACCCTATATTATGAAGAGGGACTAAATATGTGGGATATGTGTTTGTGACCTCTTTCAGAGGTCAAGAGAGGGATTGAAGGGTTTTAAAGTTATGTTTTGTATTACAATGTTCATTTAAGTATAATCTACGTTTTTATACATTTTATTTCTTCCTATGGATTACATATAATCAATAATAGAATAGGGTATCATTGTGAGCAAATGTGTGTGTTAAAAGGGTTGAGAGACTAAGCAGGCATATTATGGTGCAGTGAGACGTTTTCAACAGGATGTGTAAATGTGTGTGCGCGGCTATGGTTGCCCAACATTCCATAGCCATTGGGGCCTCAGGTCAGGGGTTAACAGATGTGATCAAGTTGGGGGAGTGCGTTGTTTTCACAGAAGCCAAGTGGAGGAGAAGAAAACGTCAGCTGAGAACTGGTCCAACGATTGGTCAAGATTCGAAGCAAGCTTGAAGACACACCTCTCACATACACTAATAAATATGTTGTACACTGTTTAGGCGGGGCTGATCTCTGGTAGTACTCTGTGCGTAGAGTGAGTGTGTGAGACAGCCCAGCGCTGAGTTCAAATCAATAAACTTCAACTTTTGTTCATCCGAAGTCCAGTAAGTCCAATTTTTGAATACGCAGGACAGCAGATGTCCAACAATGCTTCCAAATCGATATGCACAGCTGTAATGTGGGAAGTTATGGTTACAGAAGCTTCCCTCAGTCTTTTGCCAATGCACCTTTTATACCCAAGAATGATATACTGTACTCAATGTTCATTGTGAATACAATGGTCATTGTGAAATTTAGTTTAACTCGTGGCTGACGAGATCATCAAATGGGATGCCAATTTATCTGTGAACAGCTCTAATACACTCTTTGTTGGGTTTGAAGGAACTAGACTCCTTCACCCATCGCACCAAGAACCCCAAAACAATACCAAACATAATGTTCAAATCTTCATAACATGACAAAACATTATAAACACAATATATAATGTGTAAGCACTTTTCCAATGATCAAAGTCTGAAGAAATGTTGTGGATGAGAGAGGTGTGATAAGAAAAGTTCAGTTTGTGGACATCAACCCCTGATGGGAAGAAAGGATATCATTCCTCATGATCTAGCAACAAATGGTGTTTGATTGTTTAGTCCCAGCTTTACAAACAACCTTAATTCTTTGCACTTTTACAGCTGCCTTACAGTTCCTCCCCTCAATCTCAGAGCAGTCCCAAAGGGGACATAGTTAGGCATTTTTTGGTCTTTTTATCAATTATTACTGAAGAAGTCTCTATAGAGCTGGTACTGTGCAGAGCAGGTGGATCTTTGCTGTTCTTTTGCCCAGGTTGGTTTCCACCTAAGTCTGATAGTCTGCAATATAATTTGTTGTACCAAGTCCATTCAGTCAGAGCCCATGTGCTCTGTTCGTAGAAGGTGTCTTCCCACCGAAGAGAAACATCTTTTTGTAGTAGTATCCTCCCCATGATATTTATCTGACCCATTTATTCTTAGTTACATCTAAGTAGAAGGTATGGTTTGCAGCGCAGCTCCATAGGTTAAGGAATTCATCTCACTAATAACACACCATTGTGTATGAGACACCTGAACGTCATCTTCATAACCATACAACAACTGAACACTGATGATTTTAGTAACATTGGGATAAGATGATAAAGGGTTACAACAATAAAAAAAATATATTTCATGGTACCTGGTGCGAATGGTGAATAAGGTCTCAATTTCATCCAAAGCCACACAAAGTGATCCCATTTGATTTCCTGATTCTTCACTACTATGGTGGAATTTAGATACTTTGAGTATTTTAAAGGAAGAGTGGCAAAAGTCTATTTAACTGGCATATTCTCCAGTGGTATACATCATACAATAATAGTTTATAATTATATCTTTTAAATATATTGCAACCAAAATACAATTCTACAGTATGCATATAAATGTATTTTCATGTATTTATAAAATCCAGATACAACGTTATGCATAATATGGTATAGTTATATAACTTATTTTAATAACCATAATAGTAATTCAGAATACTCAAATACGAGTTAACCCTTCAGATCTATCATTACAAAGAAGTATTAGGACATATTCTGAATCTCTAATATAGCTGTTGTCAAAAAATTCTGTGTATGTTGATGTGTACAGTACGCTACGTCACGTTCAATGGTAAAAATCAGATTGAGAATTTCGAGGCCGATTGCAGAAGCGCCAGCACTTCAGATCTAACCACTCTTTAAACATATCATTAGACATATGTTAAAAAACCAGTGTGCTATCTGGTTTGGAACAATGCCAATGATTTCAATTGAAAATTGCACAAATTTTCAATTTCACCTCTCTTCATCAGAAATCAAACCATTTACTATACATAAAACTATAACCATGCAAATTTACTATGCACATTGCAAGGTTTCACATAAATCAACAGAATTGTAATAACAGGTTTTATCTTATAATTAAATTAGCATCATGAGTTTGTCCTATGTGTGAGATGCTATATAGTTGTGTATATGCATGACAGGCTCTAGATCCTTCTTATGTATCATATTTGAAATCTAGACTAATCATCCTAGGTGATGTGTAGTGTTTTGAGTCTGGATAACTTTTAAGGTTATGCCAGATAATCATTTTATGAGGTTGTAGTGGCGAAAGTGTGTCCACAATGCTATATGTTCATGTCTGGGAGATGGGTATCTACAACAATCTGTGTTGCACAATTTGGATCCGGTGCTACACCGGGAGGCCCTGTAACTACTTCTGTGATGTAACTGTGAAGTGTGAATGACCCCTTGAAGTATAATCTCACCCATCTCCTCCATTTCAGGTTCTAAGACACCTCCCTGGTATCTGGACTCTATAAGGAGTCATAGTGATCAATCTGAAAAGAAAGACTTTAGGATAACAGACAGAGATAACATTTTTCTCTCAATTCAGTCAAATCTCTGGGTTAAATATCAGTCCATATGTTGTGGTGCTGTCTGCTTGGCAGTTCATTTTTTATGGCACTACCCACACCTGTCCATTTGAGATCTTTGAGGCCTGTAAGGACTAGGGAATTTCTGTGTGATATTTAACAGATGGTTCACTATCACTTGTGCCATGGTATCTATAGTGTTAATGAAAAAGTATAAAAAGTATACCCCCCTTTTTGGCACTGTTTAGTGGACCAATGAAATAAAAATAGAATAATTCTATGAGTCTTTATGGTTTTGACCCATAAAAGTTAGAAATGCATGTGATGCTTCACTTTTCACCATATTTATTCTTAAATATTACTGCAATGTCTGCCCCATATGCACAGTCTTCACTTACACAGTGCGCTAAAGATTCAAATGTCACCTTTCTTTTATATGATCTGTAATGTTCCTCTGCGCTCCCTTTTGCTTCACCTTCAACACCCTCCCTCTCTTGGACCTGAGATCTCAGGTCCACAGCCGTCTGTTCCAAAGACCTGCCCACTCATTTCGCGGTGGGATCGGTCCTGGTTCAGTGTCAGGGGTGACCTGCTGTGATAAATGTTTGCTCATAGCGGTTAATTTGTCAAAATAAACACAATGTGACACTGATCTCCTGCCGAAGCGGTGTTGTCGGTCCTGGAAAAGATCGACCTGTAAGAAATTCAAATGGTGTGAAGCCAGAAATCCTGTTAATAGAGGAACGTACAGTCATTAATGCTAGAGTTAGTACAGATAACCAGGTCAATTTTGTCTGTGCACAGATTTTAGCCAATTTCAGTTTCAGAGTGAGATTCATTCTCTCCATTTTGCAATTGTTCCTTCAGCACTATCTAAACTCTGTTGGCAATGCAATGAAACAGGGGGTGTGTGGTGATTTATTAGCTCTCCACACTCCTCTTCCCCCTCCCCTTGTGGAATGTGTTCTCCCTGTTCTTCTCCCCCGGGGGCTAACTGCTGTGCTGTTCCACTGATTAATGTTGTGCTGGTGTAATTGCTGTCTTTGTTCATTTATATCAAACGTTGTGTCAGGCAATTCTTTACTACGTTTCCTTGGTTTAATTTTACCATAACTTGCTTCATTTTTCCGTCATACGGTTGTGGTTTTGTCAATAGTTGCAAGTCTAGATATAGTTTTGGGGGTTGGTAATATGCTGTTTGTTCAGAGGTGTCTCCCTGTTCACTTCCTGACTTCTTTATCTGCAAATTTTCTTCCCCCTCTCTTTTAACCGGACTCAGAGCAGTGGCCGTAAGCGCAATGCTTGTCCATATTCTTAATTCATCTTGCAATTTCTTTTCTTGACTAAAATGTTTCCCTGCATTTATCCATTTTACATTATTTATTTATTTATTTATTTATTTTCTCTTCTACATGTCTTTTTAGTCTTACATGTGCTCTCTTTTCCATGTCCCTAACTTTTGGTGCCAACTTAATCAGCATTTTCTCGTGATTCTCCCAACCATTTTCAATACATATCTGACTCCATTTTTCACTCATCAATTTTGTTTCTTTCTTATGGTGTTTTACCTCTGCTTGGGCTAATATCATATCTTTCATACAATCCCATTGTTCATTTACAGGCAAACACCCATACTCGTCACATTCTCTATCAAATTCGCCTTCCATTTCAATGCTTAATATTTCGTATACCTTTAAACAATTTTATACAAACAATAACACACAATATCGGTTTACTCTAAAATTTCGGGGGACCAGCCACCCATGTAATAAATGCGTGAGGACTTTCACCTCACGTCTTCTAAATTCGGGGGACCAACCTCCCGTGTTCTAAGTGCGTGAGGACTTTCACCTCACGTCTTCTAAATTCGGGGGACCAACCTCCCGTGTTCTAAGTGCGTGAGGACTTTCACCTCACGTCTTCTAAATTCGGGGGACCAACCTCCCGTGTTCTAAGTGCGTGAGGACTTTCACCTCACGTCTTCTAAATTCGGGGGACCAACCTCCCGTGTTTAATTCAAATTAACAAACTTCAATTGTTGTTAAATTTGGTTTAAATAATGACCAGAAATATTTGCAATTCAACACAAACAATTTAGAGTAGTCAATTAGCAGATGTTCGATAAAACAGGTCTCTGCTCACCTTTTTATTTTCGTCCGGACGTTGTGTTGAACACAAGATGTTCCTTCTCCGTTTTGTCACTTTGTAGTCTTTAAGGATTGTCCGAAATGTCCCTCTTTAGCCAATCACGTCGGGGTCACCATCTGATGGACATCAACTGTCCTGCGCGTTCAAAAATTGGACTTATGGACTTCGGATGAACAAAAGTTGAAGTTTATTAATTTGAACTCAGCGCTGGGCTGTCTCACACACTCACTCTACGCACAGAGTACTACCAGAGATCAGCCCCGCCTAAACAGTGTGTTACATTTTTATATGTTTTATGTGTGGGTGTGTCTTCTTTTCTTGCAGAGCTCCGCCTCGTCTTTCCTCCATTCAGCTTCATTCTCCTTTGTCTGCAACACATCACATGATACAGCAAAACACACATTCTATTCTCCTCGTTTTCTGCAACATATCATGAGACATAGCATAAGACATAGCATAAGACATAGCATGAGACATAGCATGAGACATAGCATGAGACATAGCATGAGACATATCATGAGACATATCATAAGACATATCCCAACACACATTCTGAAAAATACCACACATCCCCCACACAGTTTCCACATATGGTTTGTTTCTTAAAACCCTCGCTATATGGGTATGTGCGTTGTATGTGCAGGATGCTCTCCTGTCCTCCCTTCCTGCATGGAATGCAACACACACACCTACTCCCAACCCATTAAGCACACATTTTATTCGCAATTGTTCACACTAATACACACATTCTACTATTGTTTATATATAAGCCATAAAAAGATAAAATGTAGTTAAAACCATAGACTGTAATTACATGGACGTTTAAAACATAAATTGTAGTTAAAACCCTTCAGTTTCTTACATTCTTTTTTTTATATTGTCACTACGTAAGAGACAAACAAGTCCAATTGTCTTGCCAAATGTTTTATTCTGGCAAGAAAGGTCAACAGTCACAGACAAAGGAGGGATTGGTTTGTCACACTTGTATATCTTTCTAACCTTGTATTCTTCTTTACAAATACTTATCCTTATCCAGTAAATCATGAACAACCGGAATGGAAATATATTTAAATCGCAAAAGACACTGGGTTATGTATATATGTATATTGTTGCTAGGCAATCACAGTCTTGCTGATATAGAGCACTATGACACTCCTACTAGAATATATTACATTTATACAGCAGTTCGACAGCACATGTGGATAAATCACAAACGACAAACATTGGAGTGTTTTAAAACCTTCCGGGTTTAATAATAATAACATTATTTATTATGTATATTAATAATTATAATTATTGTTGTTTACTCTGCCACTGAGCGTTATGTGTTACGTTTCGAAGTTGCTCTTCAAAAAAACAATAGATGTGGAAACATTGACTGTTTCCTCTTCAACATATATGTCCCGAGGTGGCGAAATTCCAACTTTTTTTTCCCTTGTAAGGCGGAACTAATGTTCACCGCGATTGCCCCCGCCGGACCCATAACAACGAAATACCGGGCTAGTTCCGGATTAGCGCAAAATCCCCGCGAATGGGGTAATTAGCCAAACTCGCCGACAGCTGTGCACGAGGGGATTGAAGCCCCGCGATTGGGACACGTTGCGATTGGGGCAGGATAAAAGGAGAGTGTACAGACCAACGAGGGCGTTGTTCTGGGGATTGGGTGTCTTGGAGGACGCAGGAGCGGAGGGGGAGAGGGAGTGGGGCTGTCGGACGGCGCGGCACTGTGAGTATTGGGAGGAAGGACCCACTGACTCAACCGGAAGGAGAGAATCGCTGGACAGTGAGATCGTTTGTGAGAGACTGTGAGTAGTCCACTCGATCTTTACCCTCTCTCTCTGGTCGATGGACTTCCTGATGTGAATACCAGATATTGAGTGTACTGTCTGCCAGCCTGAAGCTCCCCAGCCTGAAGCTCCCCAGCCATAAGTTCTCTGTCTGTCACCTGTAGAAGAAGAGGATTACGTGCCTGTATACGCACCTGACTGCTTTGCAGTGAAGCTCCCCAGCCGTAAGTTCTCTGTCTGTCACCTGTAGAAGAAGAGGATTACGTGCCTGGATACGCACCTGACTGCTTTGCAGTGAAGCTCCCCAGCCGTAAGTTCTCTGTCTGTCACCTGTAGAAGAAGAGGATTACGTGCCTGGATACGCACCTGACTGCTTTGCAGTGAAGCTCCCCAGCCAGAAGCTCCCCAGCCCGAAGCTCCCCAGTCGGGAGCCCCTCCCATTGGGAGAAGGCGAAGCCACTCACCAGAATAATCCTCTTGCACTGCACTCTGTGGGCCTTCGGCGGATCCGCAGGACGGAACGACCCTGCCCAGAAGACTCATCCTCTTACATCTCTTATCCATTCTTATTACTTAATAAAGAACCATTACTTGTAGTCTTGTTGTCTGTGATCTTTGCCAGGCCTCTGTCCGATTCCCCAAGGGTGGTACGGGTTTCAGGGGTGGTGTAGCCTGGTGGGCCGCCCCGACCTGTGACATATATGCATTTTGTTAGACGGCCCCTACATGGCTTAAGCACCAGCTTGTCACTTCCGGAGCGTTTCTGTGATGAAAACATTGAGGAGGGTTAAAACAAAATTAACTGCCATCTGTGTTCAGTTCTACGTCCTAATACCTTCCAGGTAAATCATATTTCAGACATTACACTCATGCAATTATGATTTATTGAAGCTTTTGATGGATGAATATCTGTCTAACATCCAACGTCGAACCAACTTTACATCTCCGGCAAAGCAGATGATGAAGATAAGTATATTTCAATGTGCATCACTAAGCTGACTGGACTGGTCTAAGAACATAAATGACAATTATTCAGCTGTTCTTTAGTTTAATGTGGTACATCTCAAATACATCTCACTTAAAAATTCTCTTCTGACCATGCAATTATAAAAATATGGCAAACCTGTTTTTTCACAGGCATGTAGGGTCATCTGTATCAGGGTTTGTTAGGACATAAAAGTTTACAGGGACGTATTGTGTAAATCAAACATACACATAAAGCAAAGTGGTTTATAAGGTCAAGCATGGTTTACCAGGGCTAGTAACAAAAAATGTAAACGTTGAATAATCAATAGTAATCAGTGTAGGGACTTTGTAGCTTTAACATGTTAATTTGCTATAATGCACATCACAAATGATGTACTTAGATATAGTAGGTGTGTTATTGGCTGCCGTTTAAATATATTCTCATCTAATGAAAATAAAGACTTTCTATGGACGTACTTCATCGTTTATCTGCATCATTATGTGGAAATATAATGAAAATGCCTCTGCAACGGTTGTCCAGACATCATGTTAGCGCTGTTCCTGAATGATGGAAGGAGCAGAGACTGCTGGCAGTTGATGGTAAAACATCTGAAAGGCACGTTTATTACTAATCTGTGGTAAAGTGGGTGACACTAATACATGGGCACTTTGGTCATACCAGAATAAATGCAATTAAACCATTAACAGTATAGGTGTAATCACAACATTACCAAAAGACACAAGACATCAACAACCCACATTTGAATTTCAACAATGGTGACAATTAACTTAACTGCTTCAAGCTGGGTGCATAGTACAAAACTGATTCATGATTGTTTGTCACCATTGATGATGCTTGTATGTCAAGTGTCTAGATGTGTCTCACAAAACCAAAGAACAATTTTTGGACAGACATCTTTCCATTATAACAGCAGCAATCACTTTACCAAAAATGTTTTTAACAGGGTCTCCGCGGGTCCTTAAATAGCAATATAAAATCTCTTAAATCCGGACTTCCGGTGATGGCGTAACAAGGTAGACGTGTTAGGTGACAGCTCTCCGAGATTGATGGAAATACCCACCAAAACTCGATGATATTGTATTCATTAATTGAGTAAGTTAAGTATTTGAGTGGGGCTCAAACATTAAAGGCCAAAAAGACGCAAAATGCCTAAAGGAGACAAATCAATATCCGCGATAAAAGCTAGCAACGTAGCAGACCAAGCTAACACGAGCCCAGGCGGAGCTAGCACACCCCCGAGTGCTATACTGGAAGCAATAGCAACGCTTAAATCCGAACTGAAGGAGGACAATGACAAACTGAGAAAGGACATCAATAACATGGGCCAGGAGATGGGTAAAAAACTTGACAACTTAACGGAGGAAATGAGAGGTCTGACTGAAAGAATGGAAGGATCGGAGACTCGCGTGGGCCGTGTTGAGGACATGACACTGGATTTGACTGAAGCGCTGACTGAGAGCATTAAACGACAGAGGAGTATTCAAAACAAACTGACTGATCTCGAATCCAGATCCCGAAGGAACAACATCCGCCTTTTCGGTGTAGGAAAAGGAGAGGAAGGGAGGTCAGTGACGCAACTCGTGACAGATTTCCTCAAACGTGAGTTACCTTTGCCAGCGGACTTGGATCTCAAAATCCAGCGAGCCCACCGAATCTTTACAGCTAAGCCTCGAACCAATACTAACCCGAGACAAATAATAGTAAATTTCCAAGAATACACTACTAAAGAGCTAGTCCTCAAAGAAGCGTGGAAAAAAGGACACATTCAGTCAAACGGGAGAAACATTTATTTTGACCACGATTTTGCAACTGAGATCGTCCAAAAACGCATGGCATATCGAGAGATTAAGAAAGTGCTTAAAGAAAAAGGGGTACATTTCCAAACACCCTACACGAGTATACGAATCCATTGGGAGAGTGGCGTTGGAATATACAGCAGCGCAAACGAAGCTGGGCTGGAGTTGCGGAAACGTGGCTTGGAAGTGGAAGTCCCGACAACGGCTACGGAAGAAGTAGTTATGGAAACGCGACTACAGAAGTCACTGGGATGGCAGCGGGAGGTGCGCCCCCGGCGAGAGCACAGAGCCCCAACAGCTCAGAGGGCAAAAGAGAAATTGATGGAGTTTCAGAGAAGCGGAAAAAATGACTAAATATTAGCGTCTGCACCATTGACACAGGAAGGCCTAAGTAATTCACAGGACTGGAGGAGAGGCACCAGAGAAGGAGTTAGGACGTTGGACATTTAGGATGGAAGCAGTTTCCAAATCTTACATAGGGCCCTCCCCTTATGGGGGACACTACCCTAGGCCTACCAACGGGGCCCAGTTGGGAGAGACATTTTTCCCTTTGAGTTGGAGTCACAGGTATCCCCAGTACCATTGTTCTTGTTTATTTTATTTTTCAAATTCTTATGTTCTTGTTCTTATTTTCTGTTCACTAGTAGGGTCTACAACAATAATATACTCAGGACATGAGTGAGTCATGTAAACTGAAAATTGAGACAATAAATGTAAACGGTCTGGGCAACCCGATAAAGAGGAGCAGGGTGTTAACGAAATTGAAAAGGGATAAATTGCAAGTTATATTCATACAAGAAACTCATATGGCTAAGGGAGAACATGAGAAATTTTAAAAACTTGGATACATAAATACCTTTTATAGCTCTCACAAGAATAGCAGGAGGAGAGGAGTTATTACCCTAATTTCGAACACTGTTAACTTTGAACCAATTGAGGAATGTTCTGATAAATATGGCAGATATGTGATTGTTAAAGGGAGGATTGACAATACTGTTGTCACATTAGTTAATGTATATGCACCCCCGGAGGAAGACAAAACTTTCTTTAATTTGTTGTTTGATAAAATAACAATGAGTGAGGGGACTCTGATATGTTGAGGCGATTGGAATACGATTTTGAATCATACTAAGGACACAACAAGTACTAAAAGATATAAAAACATTAAATCCAAGAATCTTAATAATCTAATAAACGATGCAGGCCTGTGTGATATCTGGAGAGATCTGCATCCATCAGAAAGAGACTATACACATTATTCAGCAGCTCATAAGGTACATTCTAGGATTGACTATTTTCTGATAAATACTATGGATAGGCACCGGGTAATAGACTGTGAAATCGGAATAGCAGATGTGTCAGACCACAATGCTATATACTTAACCATACACCTAGATAACCCAATCAAAACAACAATATGGAAAATGAATGTTAATATTCTTAACAATAAAACTGTGGTGCAAGAAATCAAAAAAGAGATTCAGGACTGTATAGCTAATAATAAGGACGAACAAATAGTGCCAACAATATTATGGGACACTGTTAAAGCAGTGATGAGAGGAAACCTGATATCAAGGTTAGCTCACATAAAAAAAAGAAAAAGATATTACAGGCTGAATTAGAACAAAAAATTAGAAAACTAGAAAAACAACAGCATACAGATAAGAGTGAAAAATTGTCTGGAACTATAAAAGGAATTAGAAAACAATTATCTGACATGGCAAATGAGGAAATTGAAAAGAAACTGAGATTCACAAAACAAATATTTTATGAATCAGGCCCCAAAGCTACTAAAATATTGGCAAAACGATTAAGAATACAGCAATTAAGGAACTCAATTAACAAAATCAGAGACCCAGAAAGTAAGGACATAAAATTTGAGCCTGAGGAAATCAAAAATACATTCTATAACTATTATAAATCTCTGTATAATCATTCAGAACAAGTGGATAGAAAAGAAATTGAAGATTATGAAATTGAAGTGAAAGTGACCTATTTGTCAGATATGGTGACCCATACCCGAGATGTGACCTCTGCATTTAACCCATCCAGTGACTAGTGAACATAGGCACAGCAAGTTTCTAATCTTCTGGCGATTATAGACGTGAATAGTTTATAGTCTACATTCAAAATGGAAATTGGACGATAGGATTCGCACAGCTCTTTATTTTTGCCTTCCTTCGGTATGACTGTTATCAGGGCCTCTTTCCATGAGGGCGGACATATTGCATGTTTGAGCGTCCAACTCCGCTATTTAGCGGAGTTTGATGTTTGAGCGTCTAATTCCGCTATTTAGCGGAATTAGATCTCCCCTCCATAGGAACCATTCAAAATGAATCATTAAATACACCCATAACCAAAAAAGAGCTTGATATGGCAATCAGCAGACAGAAAAGCAATAAAAGTCCAGGGAATGACGGCTATCCTAACGAATGGTACAAAGTTTATAAAGAAGACCTTGCCCCTCTATTGTTGGAATCATTCAATTGGACGCTCAAACATGCAATATGTCCGCCCTCATGGAAAGAGGCCCTGATAACAGTCATACCGAAGGAAGGCAAAAATAAAGAGCTGTGCGAATCCTATCGTCCAATTTCCATTTTGAATGTAGACTATAAACTATTCACGTCTATAATCGCCAGAAGATTAGAAACCTTTCTCCCAGACCTGATAGATGAGGACCAGACAGGTTTTATAAAAGGTCGCCAAACGCAAGATAACATCCGGCGCACATTACATATAATTAATGAAGTCAATAAGCAGAGCAACCCCACAGTATTAGTAAGTCTTGACGCGGAAAAGGCTTTTGATAGAGTCAGCTGGAATTTTCTTTTTGCGGTTCTGAAAAGAATGGGTTTTGGTAAAATTAAATGTATACAGGCCCTGTGCAATAAACCAGTGGCTAGAATTAAAATAAATGCCGACTTAACAGATAGATTCGAGCTCTTCAGAGGGACAAGGCAGGGATGCTGTCTGAGCCCCTCCCTATTTGCCTTGTTTATAGAGCCTTTGGCTCAGTGTATAAGACAAAGTAAAGAATTTAAAGGAGTCACAGTCGCCAAGGATGAACATAAGATAGGTCTCTTTGCAGACGATATTATAATATACCTCAGCAACCCGGACTATACGTTTCCTAAACTTTTTACGTTACTAAAAGATTTCGGAGGGAAATCTGGGTATAATTTAAACATTTCAAAGACCCAAGTCCTTCGTATAAAATATAAACCAACTGACTCAATTAGACGAAAACACAAATTAAAATGGGATTCAGGTAAAATAAAATATTTAGGTGTTTATCTGACTGGAGAACTAAACACATTATATGAGGCCAATTATAGTAAGATTAACGAAACTATTCAAAAAGATTTGACAAAATGGGCAACTCTAGTAATGGATCTAAGTTCAAGGATAGAAGTGATAAAAATGAATGTGTTGCCCAGAATAATGTATTTGTTCTCCTCACTCCCAATCTGTATACGAAATACTCAATTTGGTAAATGGGATAGACAAGTGAGTAGATTTATTTGGAAGGGGGCAAGACCAAGGGTAAAGCTCAAAACTCTACAGCTAGAGAAAAAAGAGGAAGACTTGCTCTTCCAAATTTTAAAGAATATTTCCTAGCTGCCCAGCTGAGATATATAGTTTGTTGGTGTTCATCAGAATATCACTCCAAATGGAAACACATTGAGCTTAACTATGGAGCATGCCAACCACAAACGAGACTGGGTGAGAAAATCTTTACCCAACAGATAGAACCAAATCCTATAATAGATACAACCATTAAGATCTGGTGGGATTTAATGAAGAAATACAAAATTGAGGGGGAATGTAAATTGTTGATTTGGCCATTGCACTCCCCAAAATTCAGAAGTGGTCAGATGGATAGCACATTTATAAGATGGACTGACAAGGGAATCACTGCGGTGTGTACATTAACAGAGGAGAAAAAATTTAAAACTTTTGAAAGTTTGAAAAGGGAATTTGACCTTGAAAACTCTGACTTATTTAGGTATTTTCAACTAAGACATTATTATAATACAGACATTGAAAATCACCTTTCTCAAGAGGGCAGTGAATTAATAGATATGATCACAGGGGCATACAGAAAATTACCCTCGAAAATTGTATCCAGGCTGTACAAATGTTTACAAAATTGTAATGGGTCTGACTCATTACACATAAAACAGAAATGGGAAGCAGAACTGCAGCTTAAACTGCCAGAGAGTGATTGGCACTCGATCTGTCTTTGGCAACACACTTCTACTAGCTCCAGACAATGGAGAGAATTTGGCTGGAAGAATCTGGTGAGATACTTTATTACTCCCCACATTAAAAGCAAACAGCTAAAAATCCCCCAACAATGCTGGAGACTCTGCGGGGAGGTCAATGCCAATCATTCCCATATATTTTGGACATGTACAAAAGTTCGAACCTATTGGGAATCTATTGTAACAGTAATGGAGAAAATTTTGGGTTACAAAATACCGAATGATCCACAGACTCTATATCTAGGTCTGTTAACTAAAGATATTATTGGAGTGGAAGACATTTACCTATTCAAAGTGATGCTAATTACCTGTAAGAAAGTTATAACGAGGAATTGGTTGAAAAGTGAGCCTTTGAAACTGGACCAATGGAAGAATATCATGGAGGAAATCTTCGCAATGGAAAAAATGACCTATGGCCTGAGACTGAAAGCACATGAATGTAAACTACGATGGTGGAAATGGTCTTATTATGTAACGCACTCAAATGTATAAAACAAATGAGAGACTTGTATTTGTAGCACCCTACCTGCTGTTATTTTGTTCTTTGTGAAATTGTAAAATAAAAATGCATAAATAAAAAGTTAAAAAAAAAAAAAAAATGTCTTAAATCCGCGTTTCAAAGGTCTTAAAAATCCAATCAGACCTACACCATAAAAAAAATTGTATTTTCGTTTTAAAATCATGTCATTATTAGGCTACGTCTATTTAAAAAAAATCACATTACAACTAAACACATTAGTTCGTGGGGTTATTTGCTAGGCGCGTGGACTGGATTTAGCAATTTCTCGCTTTAACCATGGGGAAGTGTAAATATAATGAAAACTGGTTACATAACCCTAATTTTGCGCCGTGGTTAAGACCAGTTTGTGGCAATGCTGTCGAAGTCAGGTGTATATTCTGCAAGAAAGTTTTAAAACGCGGAACAATGGGGATCAAAGCTTTGGAAACGTCAAGCAGTGCGAAAAACACAAAGCGGCTGCGGAAACCTGTCGGAGAACACCAGATATTTCTCAGTTTTGTTCCGTTGCGCCCTCCTCAGTACCACTGAGCACTGCTCCATGCCTTACTCCGGCATCAGCTTCAAGCACCGCGGTTTTGTTGGTCAGCAGCTGTCCTGCGTATTCAAAAATTGGACTTACTGGACTTCGGATGAACAAAAGTTGAAGTTTATTGATTTGAGTTCAGCGCTGGGCTGTCTCACACACTCACTCTACGCACAGAGTACTACCAGAGATCAGCCCCGCTTCAAAAGTTTACATCATTTTTATATGTATGTGAGAGGGTGTATTTTCTTTCTTCAAAGCTCCGCCTCGTCTTTCCTTCATTCAGCTTCATTCTTCTTTGTCTGCAACACATCACATGATACCGCAAAACACACATTCTATTCTCCTCGTTTTCTGCAACATATCATGAGACATATCATAAGACATATCATAAGACATATCATAAGACATATCATGAGACATAGCATAAGACATAGCATAAGACATAGCATAAGACATATCATAAGACATAGCATAAGACATATCCCAACACACATTCTGAAAAATATCACACATCCCCCACACAGTTTTCACATCTGGTTTGTTTTTCTTAAAACCCTCGCTATATGGGTATGTGCGTTGTATGTGCAGGATGCTCTCCTGCCCTCCCTTTGGGCATGGAATGCAACACACACACATACTCCCAACCCCCATATCCTGTTGAAACTATCTTCCTGCACTCTAATATGCAAGCTTAGTTTTCACCCTTTTAAACATACACACATTATTCATACTGATATCCACTTAATGCACACAGTTTTACTTATTGATTATACGTGATCCATAGAAAGAAATAAAATGTAATAAAAACGTAGATTGTAATTAAATGAACATTGTAATACAAAACATAACTTAAAAACCCTTCAATCCCTCTCTTGACCTCTGAAAGAGGTCACAAATACATATCCCACATATTTAGTCCCTCTTCATTATATAGGGTACAACACAATCGTATTAAAAATTAAAAAATCTGCTAAAGTAATGCGTTTGAAGCTTATGAATTAAAACAAAATCAACATTTCTATTCATGGCTTTCCTCCTCCTCACTGTCATCCCCATAGTGGCCTGCTGCTAATAATGGCATTGCATACGGGGGTGGGTTAGGGTCTTTTGGGTCTCTTTTTTCTATGGCTGTGACTATTAGTCGGTTGCAGAGTGATCGGATGCACGGAACACGGCAACATCCACAGGTAACCAGGATGGCCACAAATACGGCTACAGATACTACGATGGACATGATCAATGCCTTCCATTTTCCTAAGGCCCTCTCTAACCACTGACTTACCGGGTTATCTATGCCAGATGCTTCCTTCATCTCCACAGATAATACCCTGAGGTCTTCTAATGCTTTGGTGACAGACCCATCTGGTGCAGTGTTGTTTGGGATAAATGTACAACATTGGTCTCCAAACATGTGGCAAACTCCACCCTTCTCTGCCAACAACATGTCCAATGCCATTCTGTTTTGTATGGCCATAAGGGAGGTTGGTGCTAATTGTTCTGCAAGACCCTCTACCGCTGCTCTAGTTAGGTTCGCCAATCTCATGACATTATAGTGCACATAATTTATCCTATCTACATTTTTGTTGGGCGTGACTGGGAAGAGTGCAGATATAATGGGTATGTTTTCAAATCCTGCCGCTACCTGATCTGCCAGTTTATATTCATCAGGGACTCCCCTTGGGATTCCTATAGAGTCTATATAGGTGGGGCTATTTAGAGACAGATCAATCGTGGTGCTCCTTTTAGCTATCACGTGCCGTTGCCTGCGGCGTGTTAAAGCAGCTGATTCTAGGCTGGGGCCCTTCACCACTCTTTCGCCAATAAGGATTAGCGGTGCTCCTAGCCTTACCATTGCACATAACCCTTTAGTGGCAGGCGGTATTCTGGTGAACAGACGTCTATCCCCACAATAGTAATATAGTCCTGCTCTGGCCCATGGCCCTATAATTGTCCCATCGTTGCTCTCTATAATAGTGTCACACCATTTTTCATTAATCTGCCCATAGTTTAGCTTAATGTCGTCCGAGGTTAAGTTAAAACATGTATAATTGTCCTGTCGAGGAATGAATGGTCCTGTCCTGGATCCATTGTCTATTGGGGGAAATAGAGATGCCAGTGTGGTACAATTCGTGGAACCTGCACCTTTGGTCAGTGACAACATACACTGGTAACCCCAGGTATCATTAGGGTATAACGGTGCCGGTGTTATATGCAGTGTGGGTCTTGCCCCAGCACAAGCAATACAGTCATCTAATTTCTGTTCTTTGGCTGTGTTAATGAGCCATTCCAACCATAGGTTGGTTTCTCCATATCCTGTGGCCTTCTCTATGACATCTTCAGGGGTTAATTTGGTATAGTCAACTCCTATGATTACATCTGCCGTGGATACAACGGCCACCGGTGTGTCATTTTTTACATTTTTTGGGTCAATTATATTAATTTTGATTAATCCCATTGCATCCTTCCCGGTCAGTTCTACTCCCAGTGTTACATAAAAATGTGGGAGCCCTGGTAACCAACAGGGTTCAGGAAAACCCCCTCCTTGGGTCTTATATGGGTACTCATATGGGTTGTGTGAGAGCTTTGATATGGAAAGAGTGATTGGATTGTGAGTCTTACCCGGGTGGTCTCTTTGTACAGTGAAATAAGCCGCATTTTTGTCTATACTTTTGTCAAGGTTCTTATTTGTCCCTGTCCATACATTTCCCTTTGCCGGGCACCAATGTCCAGGCCAATCGCCCAGCCTAGGATAACGTACTTTGCACAGGTACACATCGTACCCTACCCATGATGTAGGGTAACCACCGCATGGTATAACCGCGCATAAATCAAATGTGAATGATGTTGAGCTCCCATTTACATAATCTAATTCGATTCCACCAAACTTTTTCAAGCAGTCTCGTACGCTCTTTGTATCCCTCTTGTACCTGGCGATCGCATTGTTAGTGACAGTCTCAGTTGTGTTGACCTCTCTTTTGTCGGCCTCCTGCAATTTTTCTACACCAAAAATTATACCCACTATGGTGATGGAGATGACAGTGAGAAATCCCATACACGGCCAATTTTCCCACAACCTCATTTTGATTCACTATCTTTTACACAACTTATATACTGAACATATATATGAATACAGTAATGAAAAATAATGAAACCACTCTAATACATAAATGAAAGTTAAAGATGAAACGATAAAATTCACTAAAAGAACATGTTTGATTATAACATATATATGGTTATTATCATACCTGTACCTGCAAAAACTTCAGATATGATGCGTGTAACTCTCTGAAAGTCTAGTTTGTCCAATCCACAACCTAGACGAGGTGTAGACACGCTTCTTACACTATGTGTCACACACCAATCCCTCATACAAATTAGGCTTTTTGTAAAATTTTCATATGTGGGAAGGTCATTGCATCTGGCTTTGGTTATTAAATGAAAGATTGTTCTCCCGTCCTCTTCGTGTGTGACTGCACACTCACCCACTGATTTGTCTTGTTGTTTTACCTGCTCCACACCGTACCTGTTTTTGAATGTTACTGCAATGCCTGCACCATATGCTCGATCTTGACTGACACAATGTGCTAGTGGCTCACCTGCTGGACTTGAAAACAGATCACCTTTTTTGTGACGTATCTGCAACTGTACCTCCCTCTCTAGGAGGACCTGTGCGCTGTGAACTTCCGTCAGCTCACCGGTTCCTGAGGCCTGCTCACCAGCCTCTGAATCTGAATCTGAGTTCTCCCTCTCTTGGACCTGAGTCCTCAGGTCCACAGCAGTTTCAGAAAGCGATCTGTTGGGGGGAGCACAATTAACACAGGATGACAAGTGATACCATGTGTCGCCTTTTCCTGATAGGCGGACACAGTGTGATGTTCTTTCAATGACCCTCAGTGGAGAGGACCATCTGGCCTCGTTCCATTTCCTGCGGAAACGTTTGAGGCGCACATATTGTGTTTGGACAGCAGTTGGTTCTGGATTTGGGTCCTCTGGTGCCTGATGAGAAAACTGGTTAACCAAAGCAGTTAGTTTATCAAAATATGCACAGTGTGATATTTGGGCACAGGCACTGTCCGACAGTGGTGTTGATGGGCCAGGGAACGAACAACCTGTAAGTAACTCAAACGGTGTAAAGCCTGAGATCCTGTTATTTGAGCAACGAATGGACATTAACGCAATAGGTAATGCGGAGAGCCACGACAGTTTAGTCTGGGCACAGATCTTAGCCAGTTTAAGTTTTAACGTAAGGTTCCTACGTTCAACCTTGCCCTGAGATTCGGGGTGATAGACTGCACCGAATGCATGAACGAGGCCTAGGGCTGCCTCAACGGTCTGAAGATGTTCATTTTTAAAGTGAGAGCCATTGTCTGACCTGACCCTGCGGGGAAAACCATGGTGTGGTACGTAATGATTTATGAGACATTTAATGACAGATGTGCTGTCCTCTCTTCCCGTGGGATAGGCTTCTGGCCACCCCGTGAAGCTATCTACTATCACTAATAGATACCTCTTCCCTTGGACCCTTTCTGTCATGTCTGTGAAGTCTATAACAATCTCTTCGCCAGGACCCTTCAGTGGTGTGAACGAGCCCTGCAATTGTTTCAATGTAGGTTTAGGATTATGTTCTTGACAAATTTCGCAGGACAACACGAAATTGGTGATGGTGGCTGTAAAAAATGGATGCCACCAAAACCGGAGTGTTTTAGTCATCTGTTTGGCATTAACGTGGGACTGCGTGTGAGCTTGTTTCATGATAGACGGTGTCAGTATCAGGGGCAGGACTGGACGACCGTCAGGAGCTTGCCACAGGCCATCACTGGCCTGTACCGCTCCAAGGTCCCGCCAGACAGAGAGTTCCTCTGGACATGCATGTTTTTGTTCATTTACCAACGTGCACCTGGTAAATGGCGGTAGGCTTTGATCAGCAGACACACTGGCCTGCATCTGCATGTTGGGGTGATAGCCAGCTGCTTGCTTAGCTGCATGGTCTGCAGCTTCATTGCCCTTTGCAATGTCTGTATCACGGGTGTCATGGCCTTGACATTTGATCACTGCTACTTCTGTTGGGATCAATAGTGCTGTTAAGAGGACCCTTGCCTCCTTGTCATGCACTATTGGTCGCCCCGATGAGGTGGCAAAACCACACCTCTGCCACACCGGCAGTTCAACATGTACTGTTCCGACCACATAGGCTGAATCACTGTAAATGTTCACCCGGCGGGGGCCAGCGAATTGTAAGGCCCTGGTAACAGCAATTAATTCAGCCCTCTGGGCAGATTGTTTACCTTCCAGCCGGTGTGCCTCTCTCGTGTAAAACTGTCCGTCTTTCAGTTCCACCACTGCATATGCTGATGTCAGCATGCCTTTGTCTGTACGGAAACAACACCCATCTGTGAAGAGGGTCATTACTTCTGATGAATTGTCCAACGGGGATGCTGACAAATTTTGCCTGACGCGTGATGCCATTTCAGCGAGGGGCGCACAGTCATGTGGTTCTCCTGGGGAGAACAGATCTGCCATGTTCACTCCCTCGTGGGTGAAAGTAATGTTAGGTGCTGTTAAACATTTTGCTAATTTGCGCTGTCTCAAAGAAGAAAACGTAAATGACGCTGAGTTTACAAATGCCATGACAGAATGTGACGTCAGCACGGTGAGCCTATGGCCCATGACCATGTGTGATGATTTATCAATGACTTTTGCCAGGCCGGCTGCAAAGCGTGCACAGGCCGGCTGTCTTTGTTCAATGGGGTCTAGCAATACACTAATGTATAGCAAGACCCTTCGGGTTCCTGCATGTTTCTGGAAAAGTACGCCATGCACACTTTGCACCGTTTCAGATGCGTCCAGAAAAAATGGCAATGTGTAGTCTGCACTGTACAGGTGTGCTGCGTGTGACATTTGTTTCTTTAGGTCAATGAAAGCTTGCTCAGCCTCAGGGGTCCATGTCAGTTGCGCCTTTAAGTTCCGCATTCCCTGGTCTTTAACCATGGCCCTCAATGGGCTTGTCACCGCCACATACATAGGAATGTAGTTTCTACTGAACCCTGTCAGTCCCAGGAAGGATAACATGTCCTTCACACTGGTTGGTCTTGGGTGGGCAAGGATGCCATCCCGTTGGCGGTGTGAAAGGGTTGACCCTTGTCCTGTAATCAGTCTGCCCATAAATGTTACAGATGGGCGACACAATTGCAATTTTTCTTTGCTCACCTTAAATCCTGCCTCTCTCAGTTGCTTCAGAATGGCTTCAGTGGCCAGCAGACACTCCTCCTCAGAAGCTGCTGCCAGTAACAGGTCATCAACATACATTATTAATACACATGTTGGAGGCAGGATGCAATGTTGTAGTTTCTCCTTCAGCACCTGATTAAAAATGCCTGGTGACAGAACAAAGCCCTGTGGCAGTCTGTTATATGAAAATTGTACCCCTCTGTATGTGAATGCCAAACATGATTTACATTCTTCCGCGATTGGAATACAGAAAAATGCATTTGCCAAATCAATACATGTAAACCATTGGTGTTCTGGAGTTAGGCTTGAAATTGCTGTGTACGGGTTGGGAACAGAGAGAGTGGGGGTTGTGACCAGCTCATTAATTTTTCTTAAGTCATGTACTAACCGGTACTTTTCAGTCCCTGGTTTTTGGACCGGGAAAATAGGAGTATTCCATGGGGATTGCCATGGTGAAATAACTCCTCTTTCGCACAGGCCTTGGACTGTGTTTGCAATACCGTCTTCAGCCTCAGGTTTATTACGGTACTGGGGAATCCAAAGGGGTTCCCCTGGCTTGATTTTAAATGTGATGGGGGTGATGTCACAGAGGCCCACATCTGTGGGGCCCTGTGACCATAGGGCGGCTGGTTGCCTGGCAATCAGCTCTTTCGCTCCCTCACCATCAGTCAATTCCCTACCATGTGTCCTTGAGAGCTGACGTTGTGTCAGCGTCCCACAATCATCAGTGTTTTGATTGATCCAATAGGCATCGTTTATTTTAGAATATAAAACGCCCTCAATGTCACAGAGTGCCCAATCTTTAGCTTCCTTAAGGGTTTTGGTCATGCCTCCTAATTCCCTAGCCTCATGGCCTGGACTCAATGCCAATGAAATGTGGGGTGTTGCAGTTTTAGTCATGCGGTACCATATTAACTGTTTATCAGTTAAATCGATCAGAGCTGCTACCCCCTGTTTTCCCACAAAAATTCCCTCTCCTTGCATTCTCCACATGTGTCCTTCCATTTGCTGGAATGACTCTTGGTACAGTAGGTCACTACCATTCCTGTCATAATAAAGTGTACAGTGTAAGGGGTCAATGGGAGGAAAAAACACCGCCAAGTCTTTTATCCATGGCAAATTCCTGGTATACAGTGACACCACTCCAGTATAGGCGGGTGAGTCTTCCAGCTCTATCCAGTAAATGTCAGCCATCTCCACTAGGGGTCCTCCTAGTAGAACATGCTGTGACGCTATGCTTTGATTCTGGGAACAGTCTATGCTGGTGCCGTCTGGGAAAGTGACAGTTACTCCTTTGGGTGAACACAATATGCTGGCTCTTAGTTTTATTAACAGATCTCGTCCCAATAGGGGTACCGGCGCATTAGAAGAGTATAGAAACGTATGTACAAGTCTCTGATTTGCCACCGTGGTGGTAAGAGGAGTGGTAAAAGGCCAGTATTCTAACCCACCAGAGAAACCCACTACCCCTACTGTTCTGTCACTGATCTGTGCCTCAGTTATATGACATTTCTGAACAGTGGAGTATGTTGCACCAGTATCTACCAGTGCTTTTAGTGGCCTGCCATTCACCACTATTTTCATGAGAGGCTCCCCCAGACCTCTCGTGGATTCTCTGTGTGGGCCCCTTCAACAATCCCCTCCGTCTCCTCCAGAGCCCCAATTTGGGTCGCACTCTAGGTGCATGGGTGCCTGAAAGCTGTGAGGAGCCGAGTGTTGTTGCCCCGAGGAGTGTCGTGGGGTTTGAGGGCCACGCCCTCTGGGACCTCCCCTAAAAGGACCCCATCCCCTTGCAGTTGGTCCCATGGCCTGATTGCCCTGGTGATTTGGACATTCACTCCTCCAATGATCAGGACTTCCACACCCGAAACATACTCCCCCTTGGCCCTGAGGAGGGGTTCTGTTTTGGCCTCTGCCTCTGTACCCGCCCCTAAAATTTTGGTAACCGCCCCTTGGTCTAAATTGCTGCCATTGTGTCTGTGCTCCTCCCTGGTCATATCCAAAATATGGGGGTATAACCGAGGGAGCAGGCGGGGTCTGGTTTCCCACCGGTCCTTGCTGACCAGAATTTGGTTGGGAGGGGACCTGTAACATTTGTTTTGGTTTCTTACCTCCCCGTGCTGCCTCTAATTGTAATTTAAGCAACTGGGCTTTTAGTGCCTCAACCTCTTCTGACTCCTTACACTGTTTATCCACTAGTTTGTCAATATGGAAAATTAGGTGTCTTTCCCACACCGCATTAGTAGCCCCCGGCATATCTGGGTTACTCTCTAGCGCCTGTTTCACTCCATTGGGCGCTCCGGACATTACAGCGTTCCTAAATATATCTTTGAGGATTGGGTTGTTTAAGCTGTTCTCCTCTACCATCTGTTCCCACTCCGCTGAGCACCTAAAATAATACCCCGCTCCTGTCTCACCTGGTTTTATACGAAATTTAACATTTTGGTACACTGTGGGAGGGGTGGGGAACATCGTTCTCAGGGCGTTGGCCACATCAGTCATCACCCTTGTATAGGGTGTCTCATGCGCGTCCCCCTCTGTACACGCATTTTGCTCAAAGTCACCCATTTGAGATGTAGTGAGAGTTTGGCCCAGCAGGCACCTCACATCCCCCAATGCCAGTGTGGTTCCATGACTCAGAGCGGTTAGCTTGGTCAACCAGCGGCCTCCCCCTGACGTAATCGGGGGCAGCTTTGCCATGACTGCTGTCATGTCACTGTGACTGTACGGTTGGTACTTGTATCCTCCCTGGCTACTGGCCATGAGAGGCATACTGGTCACATTTTCTTCATCCCCCCCTCGAAAATTAGGCGACCCTCCAAACTTAAAAGGGACGTCCCGTTTGTGCCGGTTGGGTCCCATTAATTGGCGCATTGGTTCCCCTGGCCCAGATGTTTCCACATGCGAGCGGGTGCGACCTGAAATGGGAATGTCCTCTTTCTCCCCTGAATTTAATACCCTAATAACATCTCTGCGTTCGCCGCTCCCAACCGATCTTATTGTTCCTTCAATGACTACCTGCACTGCACCGCCCCCTTCGCTTGCATCTCCTTCTGCACTCAATTCATCCTCATGTTTTGATCTTCCTTCCTCATTCTCTTTGTCAGGCTCTCCCCTGTTGCTCCTTTCCTCCCCGGCCGCGGTGCTGCGGTGCCCGCTTCTTCCCTCTACTGCTGCCACTCGGTCTCTCATATTTCTGACTGCCTGCATCACATCATTTAAATCTGGTATGTCAACTTCCACTGCCTCCTTAACCGTGACCTGCACTTGTTGTTTGGCAGCAGAATAGGAGGGAGGAGGCTTACTGAGCCCTTCTAGTGACGGGTAGAGGCGGCCCTGTGATGGGCGTGAGCCAGATGCTGGCTTCTGTCCACTTCCTTCTTCACTCATTTGCTTCTGCTGCTCTGGCTTGCTCACTTCCTTTCTCTTACTCAGTGCTGTGGCAGTTAAAGCTAATTTGGTCCACTGCCTCAGTTCTTCACGGAGTTCTTTATTCACCCTTTCGTGCTGACGTTGTTTCAAAAACGGAACTCTATCTTTTTCTGCCTCATGTGCTTTAACGCGCATGTGTGCTTTTTTCTCCATTTCCCCAATTTTGGGTGCCAAGGGCACCCGTGGTGGTTTATCCCATCCATTTTCAAGACATGTCCGACTCCAATTTTCTTCCATTACCTTCAGTTCTTTCTTATGGTGTTTCTTCTCCGTCTGTGCTAACATCATATCTTTCATACTATTCCACTGTTCTGTCACAGGGAAACACCCATATTCATCACATTCTCTATCAAATTCTCCTTTCATATTTAGGTTATGATGCTTATAATTATGCCGTTATTATGTACTCTTATTATCACAATCTATTATTTTCTCTATAACTTCAGCCTTTATATAACTCTCCACACACTTTCATCACGATACAATTTTGCATAAGGTTTTCTAACCCTACGGCTTAATAATGCTGGCACAAGGACTTTTCACCCCGCGACTTAATAATGCTGGCACAAGGACTTTTCACCCCGCGACTTTATAATGCTGGCACAAGGACTTTTCACCCCGCGACTTAATAATGCTGGCACAAGGACTTTTCACCCCGCGACTTAATAATTTCTCATAAGGAATTAACCAAATGATTCCATGCGTGAGGTCTTTTAACCAGACGACTTAATTTAATTGCATAAGGACTTTAACCAAACGACTTAATTTAATTGCGTAAGGACTTTAACCAAACGACTTAATTTTTAATTGCGTAAGGACTTTAACCCTACGACTTAACCCGGTCTCCTTATAACCTCAATTCAACAAACTTCACTTTTGTACAAATTTGTCTATTTATAATGATCAGGAATATTTGCAATTCAACACAAACAATTTAGAGTAGTCAATTAGCAGATGTTCGATAAAACAGGTCTCTGCTCACCTTTTATTTTCGTCCGGACGTTGTGTTGAACCCAAAATGTTCCTTTTCGGTTTTTTCCACTTTCTAGCCTTTAAAGATTGTCCGAAATGTCCTTCTTTAGCCAATCACGTCGGCGTCACCATCTGTTGGTCAGCAGCTGTCCTGCGTATTCAAAAATTGGACTTACTGGACTTCGGATGAACAAAAGTTGAAGTTTATTGATTTGAGTTCAGCGCTGGGCTGTCTCACACACTCACTCTACGCACAGAGTACTACCAGAGATCAGCCTCGCTTCAAAAGTTTACATCATTTTTATATGTATGTGAGAGGGTGTATTTTCTTTCTTCAAAGCTCCGCCTCGTCTTTCCTTCATTCAGCTTCATTCTTCTTTGTCTGCAACACATCACATGATACCGCAAAACACACATTCTATTCTCCTCGTTTTCTGCAACATATCATGAGACATATCATAAGACATATCATGAGACATAGCATAAGACATAGCATAAGACATATCCCAACACACATTCTGAAAAATATCACACATCCCCCACACAGTTTTCACATCTGGTTTGTTTCTTAAAACCCTCGCTATATGGGTATGTGCGTTGTATGTGCAGGATGCTCTCCTGCCCTCCCTTTGGGCATGGAATGCAACACACACACATACTCCCAACCCCCATATCCTGTTGAAACTATCTTCCTGCACTCTAATATGCAAGCTTAGTTTTCACCCTTTTAAACATACACACATTATTCATACTGATATCCACTTAATGCACACAGTTTTACTTATTGATTATACGTGATCCATAGAAAGAAATAAAATGTAATAAAAACGTAGATTGTAATTAAATGAACATTGTAATACAAAACATAACTTAAAAACCCTTCAGTTTCTACGCCGACAGACATCCGAACAACGTTTGGCGCCACCGCAACACTCAGAGCCGAGGTACTGTGGTCTCTGCATACTGTAACAAAGCACCAGTCCTATAACGCTAACGATGCTGTCGGGGAAATTTTTCGAACTATGTTTCCCGATTCTGAAATCGCTTGTACATTTGCGTGCGGTAAAGACAAAACTGCATACATTGCCAGATTTGGACTGGCTCCTTACATAACCAAGCTCCTCGTTGCAGATGTTAACAAGGAAATGTTTGTTTTAATGTTTGAGGAGAGCCTTAATGAAACGTCCAAAAATAAGCAATTGGACTTGCACGTCCGATATTGGGGACAAGATCGCGTCCAGTAAAGATACCTTGGTTCGCAATTCATTGGACATGGGACAGCTCAAGATTTGCTTCACCATTTCAAAGTAAGTACCAACCCATCACTAACCATTTATGCATTCTAGCTTGCAGTAATTATTATTTTCTGATATGAAGTGTGTGTATGTGTATGTAGCTTGTACCGCCGATGAAAAGTTTAGACGCATTAATATTTGTAATGTTTTTAAAATAAGTTTCTAATGCTCATCAAGGCTCAAGGCAAAAAAAAAAACGATTAAATTATTATATAGTAGTAATTTATTCCTGTGATCAAAGCTGCAATTTCAGCATCATTACTCCAGTCATAAAAAGTAAAAAAGTAACAGTGTTTATTTAAAATAAAAATCTTTTGTAACAATATTCACTACTTAGTGATAGTCCGAATTAATTTTTTTTAAAAGGGAAATTAATTCCTTATTTAGCAAGGATGTGTTAAATTGATATATTTTTAAAAGGGATAGTACTAATTTATATTGTTTGAAAAGATTTCTATTTTGAAAAAAAAAATGCTGTTCTTTTTATTTATCAATGAATCATGAAAAAAGTATCACAGGTTCCAGAAAATATTAAGCAGCACAACTGTTTCCAACATTATAACATATTATCAAATCAGCATATTAGAATGATTTCTGAAGGATCATGATAGACTGGAGTAATGATGCTGAAAATTCAACTTTGCCATCGCATAAATAAATTATATTTTAAAGTATAATAAAATAGAAAAACATTGTTTTAAATTTTAATAATATTACTGTTTTTTTTTTCTATTTTTTATCATGCTGCCTTGGAATATTGGCATACCAATATGCCAAACTTTCCTCTCATCCTTTTTTTAAACTTTTGTTTTTAGGAATGTGCACTGCAGCTAGACTTCAAAAAAGCTTTTATCTATTTCTATGGATGGACCAAATGTTAATTGGAAGTTCTTAGAGCTGCTCCAACAAGAGCACCGTGAGCAGTTTGGTGGCACACAAATAATTGTGGTGGGGAGCTGTGGCCTCCACACGCTACATAATGCCTACAAACATGGCTTCTCCATGTGGAAGCTGGAGAAGGTTCTGAGGGCCTTGCACATACTCTTCCACAATACACCAGCTAGGAGGGAGGATTTCACTGCTCTAACCAAATGCACAAAATTTCCACTTCCGTTCTGTGGACACAGGTGGCTCGAAAATCTACCAGTCGTGGAGAGAGCTCTGGAATTCTGGCCATCAGTGACCATGTACATCGATGCAGTCAGGAAAAAGAAGCTACCAAATCCGGGAACAGCATCGTATGACACTCTTGAAGTTGCTGAAAAAGACCCTCTTATTCTGGCAAAGCTACATTTCTACATGGCTATCACAAGGATGTACCAGTGATTCCGTTCCTTGCCAAAGACTT
This sequence comes from Triplophysa tibetana, assembly GCA_008369825.1. Taxonomy (NCBI): domain Eukaryota; kingdom Metazoa; phylum Chordata; class Actinopteri; order Cypriniformes; family Nemacheilidae; genus Triplophysa; species Triplophysa tibetana. The sequence continues at coordinate 22,325,942 of CM017906.1, forward strand.
GGCTGAGCTGATGAAGGTAATTCTATTACTGCACTCTGATAATGCTAATAATTAATCTGATCATTTTAATTGCAATCTTTTGCAAGTTTGCATAGCTTAAGGAACAAGGGGATAAAGCAAACAAAAAGAACAATACTGGTTACAATAGTATACTACAATAGTCGTTATATGTTGAATGTCAATTAATTAAATTGAAATCAATTCAATTAAATATTTGGGTAACATTCTTTGTGTGTCTTTTGGCAGAGTATGCTAAGGCGTTTTGTCAAGAAAGAGGTACTCAAGGATATCAGTTCACTGCAGCTGGTCAGGCTGGATGTCGGTGACAAACAGAGCTGGGTCAACCTAAAGGAAGTAAACATGGGATTGGGGGCAGAATCACTGCTTAAGGTATTCTTTCACATATACAATTGTAATTTTGATGGATTCAGTTGAAAGCTTGATTTTATAATAGGTTATTATAGGTTGTTTACATCCTCCCATCAGGAACTACAGAAACAGAAAAAGTTAGGTGAACTCACAGCCCTGGAATTTAGGCAAGACTGTGTCAAGGTGATGTGTACCATCATCCAGAAAGTACAGGAAAAGAGCCCATTAAAGTATCCAGTAGTGAGGCAGGTGGCCTGTTTGGACCCCAGCATGATGATGTCTGACCCTGACTGGTGCAAGAGCAACATGACAAAACTACTGCAGAGGTTTTTGCAATCCCAACAGTTGTCAGGAGGTGTGTCTGCTGGTAGGAAAGAATAGTTCAGTTCTGTCAAAGTGTATTAAATCAAGTTATGAAATATGCTTTTAAATGTAAAAAATGGCATGTGTAAATATTATGTATTCATTTATATGCATACTTTTTTATATAATTAAATTAATATTATTTTGTTGTTTTCTGCAGGTGATGTTATAATCCAGCAGTTCAATGATTTTTTATCTGTTGAAAATGAGAGCTTACTCTCATACCAACCAACAGAAACCAGGCTAGACGTATTCCTGCATGGAGTTCTTGGGCAGCGCTATGAGTTATGGAGCTTTTGCAAGAAACTGCTTCTCCTGTCCCATGGGCAGGCAACAGTGGAAAGAGGATTCTCCATTAATAAACAAGTGGAGACCTGCAATATGCAGGAGGAGACAATGGTCAGTCATCGACTAATATGCGATTATGTCAGCATCTGTGGGGGGCTCCTCAATGTCCCTATCTCAAAAGAGTTACTGGCCTCTGCTGCATCTGCTAGATCAAGATACAGAATGCACCTTGATCAGCAGAAAAAAATGAAAATCTCTGATGTCCAGGCAAAGAAGCGCAAAGCTTTGGAAGACGACATTGAGGACCTGAAGAAAAAGAAGAGAATTCTGGTCCAGGTATCTGTGAGCCTGTGAGGATGCTGACCAGCTTGCAGAAAATGCTGAGGGAAAAGCGGGCACCTTAATGGCACAGCTCATTACAAAATCCAACACACTGAGGAAGCGATATAAAGAAAAAACAAATGAATTACAGCAAATTGAGACAGAGTTGGATACAAAGGGCAAGGAACTGAGATCTGTACAGTAAAAGCCGATCTGTACAGTAAAAAGCCAATGTTCAGGTTATTGTCATGCAGTGTACATTCCTCATGTTACTGCTGTGCAGTTATTTTTATTTTTTTGTTGGCTGTCAATGATCTGCCTAACGATTAGTCAGTCTTTGCACTATGTTTTGCAATTTATTGTTCTTTCACGCTTTCAATATGTCAATAAACAATGTGTGTTAATGATTGTAATTGGTGGTATTGTTTGCTGTTTGCAAATTTGTTGGTATGTGTAATCAGGTAAGATGTTATGGGAAGGAGGCGGGAACCGGCGAACATTCAACAATTTAAAAAAAATAAACAAACCAATACAAAAATGAAAGTATAAGCCAGCAGCCCCTCGCGGACGACTGCTGACCACACAAAACAGAAACAGCGTCGTCGCTCCACCTTTTATGCTTCCGCTCCTCTGTGAGCTGAACTGGTCTCGCGCCGTTCTCTCATGTCCCTCGACCTCAGTATGAAATTGGTCTTAAATTTCATTCTGCATGGTATTAAAAAGGTCTTAAAAAGTCTTAAATCTAACTCTCAGAAACCTGCAGATACCCTGTTTTAAAAGACTGTAAATGCCGCCTTACAAAATCATACTTGTTAGACGCTTGCTTACCTGTGAGTGTGCACATGCTCATGTCCGTGCTAATTATCGACTGAATTATTGATCGAATATATGTCATTTTGATTTCGGCCAGAGATTTTAGAAATATCTGCCTAGACCCATTCAAGTAGGTAGGACTGTGGTCTTGCTATGACCAAAAAAAGCTGCCAGTTAGAGATGCAAACATGGCTTCCGAATGAAAAGACTTTCTTCAATGGACTTTAACCAGATCAAAAAGATCAATGACAATGATTATCAAACCCTTAGAGAAAGTAAAGCGGCAACAGAATGCACGAAGACAATGCACTTCACCAGCAGCTTTATTGCAAAAATAATCAGCCACAAAACTTGCTGAGAACTGCAAGGAGAGTTTAAAATTATTCAGCTGATTTGTAATATACAACACTGCCATATGTACATTTTATTAATTGTTGTATTGCAATCTTGTCAACAGATTTAAGTTTAAATATGTATAATGTAAAATATGTGTAATGTGTAACTTCAAACCCAACAGATGTACAGTTTGACTGCTTAGCTTAGTTATTTAAAAAATAGTTTGCCAGAAGATAAAAATTCTCTCACCCTTATGTCATCTCAGATGAATATGACTTCCTGTGTTTAAATGAAGAAAGGAATACATCCTGTAAACATCTAAGATGGCATTAGGGTGGATAAATTATGAGTTGTTAACTATTTTTTTTAACAGTGTCCAAAATTTCAACCTGTTAAAATGCTAGTCAACAGATTAACTTCTAACAATAGATAGTGAAAAAGTGTAGTATCATTTAAAACTCTTTAAAAACAGGTAAAACATGAGAACTGTTGGTCATCTAGTGTCCTGCGTGTTCAAAAATTGGACTTACTGGACTTCGGATGAACAAAAGTTGAAGTTTATTGATTTGAGGCTCAGCGCTGGGCTGTCTCACACACTCACTCTACGCACAGAGTATTACCAGAGATCAGCCCCGCCTAAACAGTGTACAACATATTTATATTTGTATTTGTGGGTGTATCTTCCAGCTTGCTCCGGACCGTGGCCAACCCCTGAGCGCCTCCACATTTGCTGCTTTCTTTGTGTCCAATGGAGTGATGTCTCATCTGATATTTTCGTAGACTACGCCCTTCTTCTTTTTACTATCTGAAAAACAACACACTCCCCAACTTCATCACATCTGATAACCCCTGACCTGAGGCCCCAATGGCTATGGAATGTTGGGCAACCATAGCCACACACACACACTCTATTCTCCTCGTTTTCTGCAACATATCATGAGACATAACAGAAGACATATCATAAGACATAACATAAGACATATCATAAGACATAACATAAGACATAGCATACACATCCCCCACACAGTCTTCACATATGGTTTGTTTCTTAAAACCCTCGCTATATGGGTATGTGCGTTGTATATGCAGGATGCTCTTCTGCATGGAATGCAACACACACACATACTTCCAACCCCCATATGCTGTTGAAACTATCTTCCTGCACTCTAATATGCAAGCTTAGTTTTCACCCTTTTAAACATACACACATTATTCATACTGATATCCACTTAATGCACACAGTTTTACTTATTGATTATACGTGATCCATAGAAAGAAAATAAAATGTAGTAAAAACGTAGATTGTAATTAAATGAACATTGTAATACAAAACAGAACTTTAAAACCCTTCAGAACAAAGCTTAGAACAGTAAAATTGTCCAAGTGGGACACCGGTTTGATTCACTGCATATATGGTTAAAAACATGTCTGCCGCTTGTTAGCTATGCCCTTATTCCGCACAAAGTCTCTAATGTTTTGTATGGTTCGAGAGTCAAGAACCGGGTGTTCTGTCTTCTTGCAAGCCTCACATTCAGGTAACGTTGCAAGTTTCCCCTTTTTTCCCTCTCTCTTTTTGGCTTGACTTTCTGTTTTGCAACTTACTGCAATGGATGTTGTGGCTTTTGTATCATCTTTTTAATTTGACCTAAAAAGTTTTCTAACAGAAAACATGAAATTTCATGAAGAGGTCCATATTACATTGCATGCTGTGCTAGATGTATTAAGCTATGTTCATTATACACAATATATTCAGGACCATATATTTTAGCAAAATCTTTAACAAAAACATTCAGCAACTGATCTGCATATTGAGAAAATTCTGAACATAAGTCTGGGCTAAGAATAATTCTCATTGCTACAGTGAGCATCATGAAGTGTTGGTATAAATTATTACGTAGCCACTTCAAGCAGAGATCTGGGTTTCCTGGAGAAAGTCTTTGGTACATGAATCCTTAATGAAGCCATCTGTTGTAAAAATTACAGAAATTGACTCTCTTTGCCAATGCATTGATGAAATTAACAGATGGATGTGTCAAAACTTCCTTCAGTTAAATAAAAACAAAACTGAAGTCATTGTTTTTGGTAACAAGGATGAAACTAACAAGGTAAACACATACCCTGACTTAAGAGGTCTAAAGACACAAAGCAAGAGTAAAAAATCTTGGGGTCATTTTGGAGTCTGATCTTAGTTTCAGCAGTCATGTCAAAGCAATAAGCAAATCAGCGTACTACCATCTCAGAAACATAGCCAGAATCAGATGTTTTGTCTCAAGTCAAGATTTAGATAAACTAGTTCATGCTTTCATCACCAGCAGGGTGGATTACTGTAATGGACTCCTTACAGGTCTTCCCAAAAAGACCATCAGACAGCTGCAGCTCATACAGAACGCTGCTGCCAGGATTCTGACCAGAACCAAAAAATCTGAGCATATCACTCCAATCCTCAGGTCCTTACACTGGTTACCAGTTACTTTTAGAATCAACTTCAAAGTATTATTAATTGTCTATAAATCACTCAATGGTCTTGGATCTAAATACATCTCAGATATGCTCATTGAATATAAATCAGACTTCTCAGATCATCAGGATCAAGTCAGTTAGAGATAACAAGGGTTCACTCAAAACAGGGCGAGTCAGCGTTTAGCCATTACGCCACTCGTAGCTGGAATCTGCTTCCAGATGACATCAGACATTCACCAACAGTAGATACTTTTAAGTCCAGATTAAAAACACACTTGTTTAGCTGTGCATTCACAACCTGAGCACTGTGCTGTTTTACATCAACTGCACTTCTATTTCTAATTTATTTTTATTTTGCTCTTATTCTTTTTATATACTGTATACACTCACATTTTTAATCAATTTTATTGGTGTTTTATTGTTTTAAATAATTTGCATTTTAAAGATACATTTTATTCTTTCTGTCAATCATTTTATGTAAAGCACTTTGAATTGCACTTGTGTATGAAATGTGCTATATAAATAAACTTGCCTTGCCTTGCCTGTATTTGTTGTTGTTAGTGTTTTTCATGATTCTGTGTTTGATTTGTTACTAAGTGATAAAAATCATTTGATTTTCAGATTCTTTGTGAGGATTAATCCTGAGGGGACAAAATGTGCTGCAAAAGCTGGAACTAGCCGCAAAACTGGCTCATCTGTTACAAGAAAGGTTCAAACCATGAGTCCACATGTTCATACATTTTTGCAGTGGCTCACCGAATTTGAGTGGAAAACATGTAATTAAGTGCAAGCAATATTTATTAAAACAATTATTGTAACACATAAAGAGGTAATTCAATTTGTGCTGAGTTTACTACCAGTTTGGAACAACATGCTCAACCAAATCTATGGTCTATTTTACCAAATGATAGGATTATATCTAATCGCTCAAAACCTGTTTTGCATTTAACGGGGCTGATTTAAATTTGCTTTCAGAGGTCTTGGCTCCAGACGTGTATTCTAATCTAATTTCCCCATCAGTAGGTTTAGGGACGGTGTTATGGGCGGGGACTTGGTTATGGTATATTCTAGCAATTGCAGTGTTTTGTATTCACAACTGAATTCATTCGAATCAACATTCTCAAACATTGACTTCCGTGATATAAGGATTTTAACATTCAGTGATTTTCAAGAGTTTCAACAAATATAAAAGTAAGTGATAATATTTTTTATCTGTTTGTGGCAATGAATGTTATAAATAAGGTTTAGGTTTGAATTATATAAAAGTGATATTAAGTTATGCTGTAGCTATGTTTGTTCCAAGCATGCTGGTCCACTCGAAAATAAGCTTCAATTTTAAACATTCTCCGTAAATTTTTATGGCTCACATTACATTTTATTTAATACATTTATGGACAAACAATATATCAAATGAAGCAACAGATTATCTGCTTTTTAACTAAAGAAACCATTTTCTGTGATCTTCGATTGTTCTTTTTTTAAACACCCCTTAGATGTGGGTAGGTCTCTTCAAAAAGCTTCACTTTGATAAAATAGCTCAGATAATTCAAATTGTATGGAGTAAGACTCCACCCAGAATAGACTCCGATCAAATATATACGTTCTAGGTTCAGAGATTCTGTACTTTTTCTAAAGGTGTGTAACAGCGCCTCCTCCTGTACAACAGTACTAACACCAATTGTCGTAATCACTAATCTTTGGCAGGGAAAGGTTGCTTTTAAATGACAAAATTGGGAAAGATTTAATTTAACTATATTAGATGATGCATTATATTTTATAGAGCAATGAAGTCACGACATCATAAGTTGTATATTAAAGTTTATTGAATCTGATTTTGGTGTAGATGGAACTTAAAATCCCCATGGAATAAAAAATTCTAGGTGTTTTACACATAGTTTAAGTGATTATAATAAATTATTTATACGTGCATACTTGTAATGTTACCGCATCGAGACGAACAAGCATATTGATTCAAAACAGATCAAATATATATGTTCAGGTTCAGAGATTCTGAACTTTTTCTAAAGGTGTGTAGCAGCGCCACCTGCTGTACAACAGTACAAACACCAATTGACATCTTTTGAAATATTTTTTTGCTGTATTTTGTTTCGTTTCAGGAGTTTGTTAATATTGTTTGGACATTATATTCAATATTTTTGGCATATTTTGACTCATGCTACCATTATATATAATTTTGTTAGACCTTAAATCTCCTTTATAACCGTTCTTGTTTATGCCAAGTGTCTAGTGGATCAGCCAATTGCCTTTATTTAAAAAGAATATACTATTGTGGAGCTCATCAATTTTCAAACGATTTAAAATATTTTTTTGATTGTGCTATTATTTGTCTTTGCTTGTCATGTTTCATTCATTTGAAAACCATTTCTCTTCATTGCAGATGCCGAGAAAGAAGGGTTTACTTATGCGTCGCACACCAAGAGGCATCAAAAGTAAGAATGATGTGAAAGCATGCATTTGTTCAGAAAACATGCAGGTGCCTGTTGTTGCTGGAACTGATGTCAGAAATTCATCAGTGAACTGTGACGTGAACGTACCGATAGCATGTGGTGTTGCTGCTGCAATCAAAAGTGTGATTGATCTAGTGTGTACATGGATAAGAACAGACATTGACGAGTTATGTGTCGAAGGGAGCAAGTTGGTTCCATACATAGCTGAGGCAAGCCTAAAGAGAGATGGTAAAGAAAAGGACTTGTGTAAATTTATCGACCAGCTCCGTGTGTTTGGCAGAGAGTGGAATGTAGTAATTGGCCCGCCAACGTACAGAGATTACGGCTTGTTAGAAACAGACAATGTAATGTATGAAGAACTGCAAGAATATTTGTTAAGGGATAGAATGTGTTTGCTAAACCTACACAGTTCAGTTAGTGTGATTATTCATCACGAAGGCTATTTTGTATTGGTTGATTTTGGCACTCGTGATGTGTTCGGATTAGCATCTGATATTGGGACACCTGTGGCTGTTTTCAACACAAGCCTTGACGATCTGATGTTTCATATAAGTAATCTGAGAAAATCTTTAGATGCCCAATGGTATGGCATTAGTAGCATTTCAGTTAAGGCAGGACAAAAAGAGACTGAAGTACAGCCTGATACATGGTTTACAGACAGCAATGTAGAATTTGAAAATGCAGATGAGTGTGACATTAGCAGTTCTGTCAGGGTTGAACGTAATATTGTTAGTGAAGTTCCAGGTGAACTTGTGGATGGCAGTTCTGTCAGACTTGACTACAGTGTAAGGGGATCATTTCACCAGGGGAATGACTTATTTGAATATGGAGGACTTCAATGTGTGGCAATAGCTTTAGTAAGCTTAGCAAAACATACAGTTGATAGTGTCTTCTCATGGCAGACAAAACATGTTGATCGAGTGTTAGTTTTAGGGGACCAGATGTACACAAGCTTGCGGGACACTAATAAGATTAGTCACCCATCCAATATGTTGGCTGTTCCTGATTTGCCAAAAGATACAGTCATTGAAGGACATAGTTTTTTGTTTCAGTATGGTGACATGGTTTGTGGTGATGTAGATATGGTTGAAGGCGAATTAATTCAGAGTGGTGTCTGTGTCAGTCTATTAAGTGGACTGGAAAAGATGTTTCCACAGTATGACACGTGTCTTTTGACATTGTGTGATAGTACATGCGCAGTAATTTCTCGAAATGGACAGTATGCACTGGTCGACTCTCATCCACGAAGTGCTACTGGCATGGTTGATGGAAATGGAAGAAGTGTTGTTGTATATTTTTCATCTCTTGAAAATTTGTTTCACCATATTTGCAATTTGGCAACCACTCTCACTGGGAAGCAAAAACCTTTTGAAATAGCTAGTGTCTGTATAAGTGTTCCAACTGTAAAACCTGCACAATTGAAAACTCTTTCAGCAGTGACATGTAGATGAAAAGATAACTGTGGTTCCGGTCCTTCACTAAATGTGTTGCATATTCAAGAGGGGAATAGGTTTCGTGAAGAAAAAGAAATTGTGAGCTTTGCAGGCAGTGACATGGTTTTGGACAATGGTTCTGTTTCACGGCAAAATGCACCAAACCTGAAAAATGCCAGTCGAACAAAGCGTTTAAGAGTAACAGACGAGAAAGACAAGAAATTTGAAATGGATATTGATTTGGATACAGTAAATGAGGTGCCAGGAAACGATGAATGAACCAAGTGTATGATTTCAGCAAGTAACTGTACTTCAAAAAAAAAAAAAAGATAAATGATGTTATTGAAGTGAATTCAGATGTTGAATTTGTTAGCGATGTAGTAAGTGAAAACTTGATGTTTAGTCCTATTTCTAGACATATGTGTCAAAATGTGTGCACGCGTTTAAAGGTAGACTGTGTGAAACCAGATTTTCCAGTATTCACACGTGTTGGGATTTTAGGAGTTCCATGCAAAAAGGACAGTATAGTCGCTGATGGGAATTGTTACTTCCGTGCTATCTCTCAAGCTGTGAGTGGAACACAAAAGTATCATAGAAAAATAAGACTTGCTGTTGTGCAACAGCAGCAGCATCGTGGTGTATTAAAAAGAACACAAAATGATACGTGTTGTGCTGTGGGAATGATAACAAATTCTGAAGATGAACTTGTGGGTGATTCTAATGTTAAAGTTTTGGAAAATGCACATCCAATGACATTTACATATAGTCCTCTATCTACTGAAGTTGAACAAATTTTATGCAATACATTTAAATTGGATTTGGTACAAGAAAATGTACAAGTTTCCACTGTTTATGGGTCTTTAGGTGTTGTTTGCAAGACATATAAAGTTGTACAAGATTCTAACAGTTTTTTCAGTGCAGTAGCATTTGTGATTACTGGTTCTCAAAAAAGTCATCGGAAGATAAGACTAGCTGTTGTAAAATATATGGAAAGTCACAGTGAAGACCTTGAGAAATTTCTAGGAAAAAAATATGCATCAATGTCCGAATACATTTCCAAGTCACAGAGGAAATATGTTGGACACTGCGCTTCAGACTTAGAAATCCAAGGTACAGCAAATGCTTTAGGAGTGAAACTATTTATTTGCATTGGTGGCAAATGGGTCAAATACAGTTGCATGGGTACAGTGCTGACAAGTGAAGGAATTTATCTTAAACAATGTGAAAATAATGTTTTTGAGCCAGTAATATGTGTCCAACATGTTCATGAGAAGGTTTGCTTTAATTTGCGTGAAGTGGGTAGTCTCCCAAGGTACACAAGGAGAAAGAATTCAAAAAGACACACAGACAGGACTGCAAATTGTTCTAAAAGTACTGCAAATTGTTCCATTTCAAATAGCAAGAATTGTTTATCTAAATATTCTCAAGGAAAAAAGTCCTTCCGGATAAACCTAAAAAATAAGGATGTGTTTCATAAGGAATGTAATAAAAACTTTGCAAAAAGGAAGTACGAGGAAGATGTGTTTTATAAGAGTATAAAAATCATTTGTTGCATAAGGAGAATGTGATGTACAAGAAAAAGCTAAAGGAATTGAGCGAGAGAAAGTATAGGGACAATGTGTTTCATAAAAAGAGAGTCATGGAATTGAGCAAGAGAAAGTATATAGACAATGTGTTTCATAAAAAAAGAGCTTTAAAATTCTACACGCACCTTAAGAACAGCGACACAGAAACACTCCATCACAAAGCCTTAAGCCATCAAGAGCTGAGCCCAGAGAGAAACCCCTTCATCCAACTGATCTCACAACTAACTCTACAACCCCAAACATGCCCAAGACAACCCCAAACCCCAGCCAGACTAAACCAAATGATCAAAAGACAAAAAGAGAAATATCTCCAACAATGGACAGAAGCAACAGCTCAGCAAAGTAAACTGGAATGCTATGTGTCACTAAAGAGAGAATATAAAGTGTCAGAATACCTCACAAGCGTTTCAGACCCTAAACTAAGAAAAGTGTTGAGCATGTACAGACTCAGTGATCACCAGCTCCCTGTAGAGACGGGCAGACACAGACACACATGGACACCGAGAGAAGAGCGACTGTGTCCACACTGCACACACAATCAAGTGGAAACCGAGCTGCACTTTCTCCTCTCCTGTCCCAACTACACACACATCAGAGAAACATTCTTCCCCCAGTTTACAAACTTACACAAAGACTTTGACCAGTTTCAACAAAAGGACAAGATCTCATACATACTGGGAGAAAACTCAAGAAGCTCAAACCTGCTCAAGATATGTCAAGTCCTGCCACGAGCAAAGAACAAGCAGCACAACACAAAACAACACTGACAGAACAACACACACAAACTGACACTATCACCCTCATTGAGAACTTTAATTAAAACTCTTTTTCTCTTTATATTGAGATGTTTATATATATATTTTTACTTATAGACTTTTAATTTTATTCCATCTTATTTTTTATCTTAATCTGTATTTGTGCATGTTTATATTTAATCTTGTGCTTTGGCAATGTACATTTTCTTTTATCATGCCAATAAAGCTCCTTTGAATCTTGAATCTTGAAGAGAGTCATGAAATTGAGCAAGAGAAAGTATAATGACAATGTGTTTCATAAAAAGAGAGTCATGGAATTGAGCAAGAGAAAGTATAATGACAATGTGTTTCATAAAAAGAGAGTCATGGAATTGAGCAAGAGAAAGTATAATGACAATGTGTTTCATAAAAAGAGAGTCATGGAATTGAGCAAGAGAAAGTATATAGACAATGTGTTGCACAGGGAAAAAGTAAAGGCCTTAAGCACAAGAAAGTATCGCAAAAACCCTGAGCATAAGAAACGTGTTAAAGCAGGTCTGAAATTAAGAAGGCAACAGATTAAATTAAAAGCAGAACAGTTTGATTTTGTTATGCAGCAGTTTTTGGATTTAGTAAAAGATGGGCCAGATTTTGTGTGTTGTGTTTGCCAACGATTGTTGTTTAAGCATCAGGTTTTGAATTCTAAAAGAGATTATTATTGCAAAAAAGGAGTAGCTTCGACTGCAGATAAATGTATAACCGAAGAACATTTACACAAATGTAATAAAACCTGTGTAATGCCATGTCAGTGGCTGGATACAACTAGAGGTAAACTGTGGATTTTTACTACACGTGCCATTATAAGCTAAACAAAGATCAAATGCCAGTTGAATGTGCGACAAACAACTTAAGAGTTGATCCCATTCCACCAGAACTGGCATGTTTGAATAGCTTAGAACAACATTTGATTGCTTTACATTTACCATTTATGAAAATGTTAGCACTACCTAAAGGGGGACAAAATGGAGTACATGGGCCAGTGACATGTGTTCCAGCAAATATTGTGCAAACTTCTAATTTGTTGCCCTTTTCTAGTATGCAAGGATCTTTGTTGCCTGTTAAATTGAAGCGTAAATTAACTTATAAAGGTCATTATAAATATCAGTTTGTTGACAGCATGAACATAAGACAAGCATTAAAATGTTTAAAACAGGTAAATGTGCATTATAAAGATGTAGAATTAAATGAAGTTTGGCTAAATGAGTTTTGTAGAGAAGGCAGTGAGGTTTTAGGAAAGGAAAGTGATCCACATGTTGAACATAGTGAAGCATCCGTAGATGTTGGTGAAGATGAGCTTTTGCATGACAGACAGCAACATTGCATGTTTCAGGACACATGTCTCATGCCTGTTGACATTGGTCAGGAAGCATTAGATCAGTATTTTGATAATATATTGAATGTGGCACGAGCAGAAGGAAATAATCCTGTAAGATTGCTTTCTGATCTCGGAAATGAAGCCAAATGCTTCCCAGTTTTAATTCCAATGGGATGTAATACATATCATGAAAGTCGAGACAACCGATTGACATTGTCAAGGTATTTTAATAATCGGATTTTACATGCTGACGGAAGGTTTGCACAAAATGTCGAATATATATTTTTTGCTCAGTACATGTCTGAAATTGAACAGGTTGTGTCAAATGTATCGATTGCATTGCGCAAAGGAAAAGGAGGATGTGTGTCTCAAAAATGTGATGAAAATTTGTTGAACAATGAGGAATCATTGAAAAAACTGTTGGAATTTGATGATGGATATCGTTTCCTTAAACCTATCCGAGGTACGCCAGCTTTTTGGCAAGGAACGCAACGTGACCTATGGTGGATTTTCTATTATAGTGTTGAGTTTTCTTATATAAAATAAGACATTTAGTTAGTTATAGGTTTCATGTATTCTTATGAAACAATATTGGGCCTCATGTATAAGTATGAGCTCATGAACACCTGCATGAACAACAAGCATCTTATCTTAGCTGCACGGACACCACACATCATTTTTAATAAGGAAGTTTGGGTTGTTGCATAGAGTCAAGGACGCTAGTATCTCTAAACAGTGAGCTCATTTTAACAAAGTTAATGTTATGAGTCTGAGAACTTGAACATCTGCACACACACCAAATATCTTTTAGAACTAAGACGTACAACCCACACACTTTTGTAGGGAAGTCTAATTAAACCACATACAACCAAGGACACTGGGTAGCTCATTATCGCTAAACCATGAGCTCATCTTGGATAGAAACATGGTTAAATCATGTATCGTCCGAAACCCCCAGGAAAGTGTCAAGATAAAGAGGCACCTGTTTTTGAGGGGCGCACGCAACCATTAAATCTTAATATGGTAGGCCGGAACTATGAGTGCAGAGGGACGGGCTAATGAAAAAGTGATGTCATATAAAAACTGATTGGAAGAAGACGATGTCATGCACACATGATTGGTTTAAACTGTGATAACAACTTGAGAACAATGTATAAAAGATGGAGTCAGATATGTATTCGTTGGATCCCTTCAGATGAACTCTGAATATCCCACTTTGCTTGCCCGGGCAAATAAAGTTTAAACTCTTGGCACCTGGAACCCTTGTCTCTGAGATTTCTTTCTGCGATGGAAGGCCGATTCGCCACGACAGGCCTAGCTTGTGTTCCTCAGCTAGGTGTTCCGACATGGTTTTCCTCGTTCTCATCTGCTGATATGAGGTGGAAAAATCTTCTTGATAGTATTCTGAGACAGGAAGGAAGAACACAGACAGTTGAAGAATTACAGTGGGCTGACAGGTGTGAGTTGTTGCGTCGGAATCCAGTTACTGCGGCCAGAATGTTTGATTATAGGTGGCATTGTTTCTTAAGGGAGGTACTTATGTCTTCAGCGCATCCAATAGGTAAAATTAAGGATTACTTCTACCGTGTGGAATTTCAGCAGCGTGGTTCCCCTCATGTTCATTGCCTGTTTTGGATTGAGAATGCCCCAGTGATTGATAAAAACACAGATGAAGAGGTCATTCAGTTTATTGATAAATATGTCACATGTGAATTACCATCACAGGATGACACATTATTGGACATTGTGACATCTGTGCAACAACATTCAAAACGATATTCAAAAACTTGTAAAAAGAAAAACACTGTTTGTCATTTTAATTTTCCCAGGCCAGCATCTGCTCGAACATTTATATGTCGTGGTAAAAGTGATGCAAAAAAAAAAGTGTACGTGTGAGGAAGATAAGACTGATGAATGTGCTTGTGTTCAAGGTCAAAGTCAGAATGATTTAAAAATGAAAAGAGAACAAGCAATTGAGATTTTGTCAGCAATCAAGAAGGCTCTTTCAGATCAGAATAGTAACTTTGATAGTGTGGAGCATTTGTTTCGACATTTAGGTATAAATCAAGCAACATTTGAAGATACATATAAATCATTTAATCGAAATACACATGTTGTGTTGAAAAGACAGGTAAATGTCATCACCTTATCTTCACTCACTACTGAGTCATCACCTTATCTTCACTCTCTAATGCAGATATATGTACCCGCCAGATCCCTACGCTCTGCAAACGAACGGCGTCTTGTGGTGCCATCCCATAAAGGTAGAAAATCTCTCTCGCGCACCTTCTCCGGATCTGTTCCACCTATGTGGAATGATCTGCCTGCTGCTACAAGATCTGCAGATTCTGTAGCCATCTTTAAGAAACGCCTGAAAACCCATCTCTTCCGCAGACATCTTACTGTTCTGTTCTGACTCAAGTTCCTTCTCTACTCTTTTCTTCTCTACTCTTTTCTTCTCTACTCTTTTCTTCTCTACTCTTTTCTTCTCTACTCTTTTCTTCTCTACTCTTTTCTTCTCTAAAAAAAAAAAAAAAAAAAATGTATGAATGAATGTTTCTGTATACTGTGTTTGGCTATATGAAACCAGTCTTCTTTTTGATTGCACTTATGCTCTTGTTGTACTTATGCTGTCCTCATTGCTTCCATTACCTACCCCACTTGTAAGTCGCTTTGGATAAAAGCGTCTGCTAAATGACTAAATGTAAATGTAAATGAGGTCTGGGTCAATCATTATAGCAAACCATTGTTAAAATGTTGGAATGCAAATTTAGACATCCAGTTCGTGGTAGATGCTTTCGCGTGTGTGGTCTATATCATTTCGTATATATCGAAGTCAGAAAGAGAGATTGGATTGCTGTTAGGTAATGCACAAAGAGAAGCACGTAAAGACGGAAATACTAGTGCAAAAGATGCACTGAAAAATCTAGGCAGTGTTTATTTACACAACAGAGAAGTGTGTGCACAAGAGTCAGTGTATAGAGTGACAAACATGCATCTGAAGGAATGTTCAAGAAAAGTTGTGTTTGTACCAACAGGAGACAATATAGTTAAAATGAGTCTTCCTTTAAAGGTGTTGAGACAAAAGGCAACATCACGGGATCTTACCACAGAGGAGATGTGGATGACGAGCATTGTAGATCGCTATAAGAATAGACCAGAGGATTTGAATGATATGTGTATGGCAACATTTGCGTCAGAGTATCGTGTTCTAAGTAAAAATGAAAAATCCCGGGCTCCGCTTAAATTAAAACAATGGTTGTGGTTTTATCACCAAAAGAACACAGAAAACCGTGCATATCGAATGACTGCAGGTTGTGTTTAAGGAAACAAAACCAGAATCCTTTTATCAAAGCATTATGCAGTTGTTTCTGCCATACCGTGCAGACTTGAATCTGAAACCTCCAAACTTTGAAACTGAAGGGTTTTAAAGTTCTGTTTTGTATTACAATGTTCATTTAATTACAATCTACGCTTTTACTACATTTTATTTTCTTTCTAAGGATCACGTATAATCAATAAGTAAAACTGTGTGCATTAAGTGGATATCAGTATGAATAATGTGTGTATGTTTAAAAGGGTGAAAACTAAGCTTGAATATTAGGGTGCAAGATGATGTTCTCAACAGGATGTGGGGGTTGGAAGTATGTGTGTGTGTTGCATTCCATGCAGAAGAGCATCCTGCATATACAACGCACATACCCATATAGCGAGGGTTTTAAGAAACAAACCATATGTGAAGACTGTGTGGGGGATGTGTATGCTATGTCTTATGTTATGTCTTATGTATGTCTTATGTTATGTCTTATGATATGTCTTATGTTATGTCTTATGATATGTCTTCTGTTATGTCTCATGATATGTTGCAGAAAACGAGGAGAATAGAGTGTGTGTGTGTGGCTATGGTTGCCCAACATTCCATAGCCATTGGGGCCTCAGGTCAGGGGTTATCAGATGTGATGAAGTTGGGGAGTGTGTTGTTTTTCAGATAGTAAAAGAAGAAGGGCGTAGTCTACGAAAATATCAGATGAGACATCACTCCATTGGACACAAAGAAAGCAGCAAATGTGGAGGCGCTCAGGGGTTGGCCACGGTCCGGAGCAAGCTGGAAGATACACCCACAAATACAAATATAAATATGTTGTACACTGTTTAGGCGGGGCTGATCTCTGGTGATACTCTGTGTGCAGAGTGATTGTGTGAGACAGCCCAGCGCTGAGATTCAAATCAATAAACTTCAACTTTTGTTCATCCGAAGTCCAGTAAGTCCAATTTTTGAACACGCAGGACAGCAGATGTCCAACAGATGGTGACGCCGACGTGATTGGCAAAAGGGACATTTCGGACGATTTTAGAAGACTATGATGACAAAAACAGAGAGGGAACATCTTTGGTTCAACACAACACCCGGTGAAATTAAAAAGGTGAGCAGAGACCTGTTTTATCGAACATCTGCTAATTGACTACTCTAAATTGATTGTGTTGAATTGCAATATTCCTGATCATTCTTAAACTAAATTTAACAATAATTGAAGTTTGTTGGTTTGAATTAAACACGGGAGTTCGGTCCCAGGTAGTTAGAAGACTGCGGATGAAAGGCCCGCAGCTGACCGTAGATTAGTCCTACGTCACATTAAATTGTTAAGTCCTATGCAGGTTAAGTCGTAGAGTTAACTTTTAGAGTCTCTATGCAGGTTAAGTCGTAGAGTTAACTTTTAGAGTCTCTATGCAGGTTAAGTCGTAGAGTTAACTTTTAGAGTCTCTATGCAGGTTAAGTCGTAGAGTTAACTTTTAGAGTCTCTATGCAGGTTAAGTCGTAGAGTTAACTTTTAGAGTCTCTATGCAGGTTAAGTCGTAGAGTTAACTTTAGAGTCTCTATGCAGGTTAAGTCGTAGAGTTAACTTTTAGAGTCTCTATGCAGGTTAAGTCGTAGAGTTAACTTTTAGAGTCTCTATGCATTAAGTCGTAGAGTTAACTTTGAGTCTCTATGCAGGTTAAGTCGTAGAGTTAACTTTTAGAGTCTCTATGCAGTTAAGTCGTAGAGTTAACTTTTAGAGCTCTATGCAGGTTAAGTCGTAGAGGTAACTTTTAGAGTCTCTAGCAGGTTAGTCGTAGAGTTAACGTTTAGAGTCTCTATCAGTTAGTCGTAGAGTTACCTTTTAGAGTCTCTATGCAGTTAGTCGTAGAGTTAACTTTTAGAGGTCTCATGCAGGCTAAGACGTAGGGTGAGAGTCCCTACGCACTTTATTAAACCGGGTGGTTGTCCCCCCGCAAATCGTAAGGTGCAATAAGGTGCACAAAATCCTTACGCAGGGCAGTCAGAAGTCGTAAGGTGCAATAAGGTGCACAAAATCCTTACGCAAATAGGAGTTTCTCTGTCAATTGTGTGTATGTAATTGTGTGTTGAAAATTACGGAAAATTGGAAGAGGATATTTTTGTTCAGAATAATAGTACAAACAAATATTAATAAGATTATTGAATAACGGCATAATAAAAGAATTATAACCAAAATGGAAGGAGAATTTGATAGAGAATGTGATGAATATGGATGTTTTCCTGTAACTGAACAATGGGGTCGTATAAAAGATATGATATTGGCCCAAACAGAACTAAAACACCATAAGAAAGAAATGAGAATATTAGGAGAGAATTGGAGTCGGATAAGTCTTGAAAATGGATGGGATAAACCACCACGGGTGCCTTGGCACCCAAAATTGGGGAGATGGAGAAAAAAGCACACATGCGCGTTAAAGCACATGAGGCAGAAAAAGATAGAGTTCCGTTTTTGAAACAACGTCAGCACGAAAGGGTGAATAAAGAACTCCGTGAAGTACAGAGGCAGAGGCCAAAACAGAACCCCTCCTCAGGGCCAAGAGGTGGGTACCAAAAGTTCAGGGGTGGATACCAGAATGATAGAGGAAGAGGCCCAAAAAGGGGGGGAGTGTGTTATGGATGTGGGAGTTCTGATCATTGGAGGAGTGCATGTCCACACCAACAGGGCAATCAGGCCATGGGACCAACTGCAGGGGATGGGGTCCTCTTAGGGGTGGACCCAGAGGGCACGGCCCTCAAACCTCACGACACTCCCCGGGGCAACAACACTCTGCTCCTCACAGCTTTCAGGCACCCATGCACCAGAGTGCAACCCAAAATGGGGCCCTGGAGGAGACGGAGGGGATTGTTGAAGGGCCCACGCTAAGAGAGGTCTGGGGGAGCCTCCATGGGGTAAAATAATAGCCTTTTTACCACTCCTCTTACCACCACGTGGCCCTTGGCACCCAAGGTACGAGACATGAAAAGAGAGCACATGTAAGACTAAAAAGACATGTAGAAGAGAAAATAAATAAATAAATAATGTAAAATGGATAAATGCAGGGAAACATTTTAGTCAAGAAAAGAAATGCAAGATGAATTAAGAATATGGACAAGCATTGCGCTTACGGCCACTGCTCTGAGTCCGGTTAAAAGAGAGGGGAGAAAATTTGCAGATAAAGAAGTCAGGAAGTGAACAGGGAGACACCTCTGAACAAACAGCATATTACCAACCCCCAAAACTATATCTAGACTTGCAACTATTGACAAAACCACAACCGTATGACGAAAAATGAAGCAAGTTATGGTAAAATTAAACCAAGGAAACGTAGTAAAGAACTGCATGACAAAACGTTCGATATAAATGAACAAAGACAGCAATTACACCAAATAACAAGATTAGTCAGTGGAACAGCACAGCAGTTAGCCCGCGAGGGAGAAGAACAAGGAGAACACATTCCACAAGGGGAGGGGAAAGAAGAGTGTGGAGAGCTAATAAATCACGAAACACCCCTGTTTTATTGCATTGCCAACAGAGTTTAGATAGTGCTGGAACAATTGCAAAGTGGAGAGAATGAATCTCACTCTGAAACTGAAATTGGCTAAAATCTGTGCACAGACAAAATTGACCTGGTTATCTGTACTAACTCTAGCATTAATGACTGTACGTTCCTCTATTAACAGGATTTCTGGCTTCACACCATTTGAATTTCTTACAGGTCGATCTTTTCCAGGACCGACAACACCGCTTCGGCAGGAGATCAGTGTCACATTGTGTTTATTTTGACAAATTAACTGCTATGAGCAAACATTTATCACAGCAGGTCACCCCTGACACTGAACCAGGACCGATCCCACCGCGAAATGAGTGGGCAGGTCTTTGGAACAGACGGCTGTGGACCTGAGATCTCAGGTCCAAGAGAGGGAGGGTGTTGAAAGTGAAGTACAAGGGAGCGCAGAAAAAGGACATTGGTCATAGGAACATTGCAGGTCATATAAAGAAAGGTGACATTTGAATCTTTAGCGCACTGTGTAATGAAGACTGTGCATATGGGGCAGACATTGCAGTAATATTTAAGAATAAATATGGTGAAAAGTGAAGCATCACATGCATTTCTAACTTTTATGGGTCAAAACCATAAAGACTCATAGAATTATTCTATTTTTATTTCATTGGTCCACTAAACAGTGCCAAAAAGGGGGGTATACTTTTTATACTTTTTCATTAACACTATAGATACCATGGCACAAGATAGTGAACCATCTGTTAAATATCACACAGAAATTCCCTAGTCCTTACAGGCCTCAAAGATCTCAAATGGACAGGTGTGGGTAGTGCCATAAAAAATGAACTGCCAGCAGACAACACCACAACATATGGACTGATATTTAACCCAGAGATTTGACTGAATTGAGAGAAATTTTTATCTCTGTCTGTTATCCTAAAGTCTTTCTTTTCAGATTGATCACTATGACTCCTTATAGAGTCCAGATACCAGAGAGGTGTCTTAGAACTGAAATGGAGGAGATGGGTGAGATTATACTTCAAGGGGTCATTCACACTTCACAGTTACATCACAGAAGTAGTTACACGGCCTCCCGGTGTAGCACCGGATCCAAATTGTGCAACACAGATTCTTGTAGATACCCATCTCCCAGACATGAACATATAGCATTGTGGACACACTTTCGCCACTACAACCTCATAAAATGATTATCTGGCATAACCTTAAAAGTTATCCAGACTCAAACACTACACATCACCTAGGATGATTAGTCTAGATTTCAAATATGATACATAAGAAGGATCTATAGCCTGTCATGCATATAGAAAACTATATAGCATCTCACACATAGGACAAACTCATGATGCTAATTTAATTATAAGATAAAACCTGTTATTACAATTCTGTTGATTTATGTGAAACCTTGCAATGTGCATAGTAAATTTGCATGGTTATAGTTTTATGTATAGTAAATGGTTTGATTTCTGATGAAGAGAGGTGAAATTGAAAATTTGTGCAATTTTCAATTGAAATCATTGGCATTGTTCCAAACCAGATAGCACACTGGTTTTTTAACATATGTCTAATGATATTTTTAAAGAGTGGTTAGATCTGAAGTGCTGGCGCTTCTGCAATCGGCCTCGAAATTCTCAATCAGATTTTTGCCAGTGAACGTGACGTAGCGTACTGTACACATCAACATTCACAGAATTTTTGACAACAGCTATATTAGAGATTCAGAATATGTCCTGATACTTCTTTGTAATGATAGATTTGCAGGGTTAACTCGTATTTGAGTATTCTGAATCACTATTATGGTTATTAAAATAAGTTATATAACTATACCATATTATGCATAACGTTGTATCTGGATTTTATAAATACATGAAAATACATTTATATGCATACTGTAGATTTGTATCTTGGTTGCAATATATTTAAAAGATATAATTATAAACTATTATTGTATGATGTATACCACTGGAGAATATGCCAGTTAAATAGACTTTTGCCACTCTTCCTTTAAAATACTCAGAGTATCTAAATTCCACCATAGTAGTGAAGAATCAGGTAATCAAATGGGATCACTTTATGTGGCTTTGGATGAAATTGAGACCTTATTCACCACTCGCACCAGGTACCGTGAATTTTTTTTTATTTTTTATTGTTGTAACCCTTTATCATCTTATCCCAATGTTACTAAAATCATCAGTGTTCAGTTGTTGTATGGTTATGAAGATGACGTTGAGGTGTCTCATACACAATGGTGTGTTATTAGTGAGATGAATTCCTTAACCTATGGAGCTGCGCTGCAAACCATACCTTCTACTTAGATGTAACTAAGGATAAATGGGTCAGATAAATATCATGGGGAGGATACTACTAAAAAAGATGTTTCTCTTCGGTGGGAAGACACCTTCTACGAACAGAGCACATGGGCTCTGACTGAATGGACTTGGTACAACAAATTATATTGCAGACTATCAGACTTAGGTGGAAACCAACCTGGGAAAAGAACAGCAAAGATCCACCTGCTCTGCACAGTACCAGCTCTATAGAGACTTCTTCAGTAATAATTGATAAAAAGACCAAAAAATGCCTAACTATGTCCCCTTTGGGACTGCTCTGAGATTGAGGGGAGGAACTGTAAGGCAGCTGTAAAAGTGCAAAGAATTAAGGTTGTTTGTAAAGCTGGGACTAAACAATCAAACACCATTTGTTGCTAGATCATGAGGAATGATATCCTTTCTTCCCATCAGGGGTTGATGTCCACAAACTGAACTTTTCTTATCACACTTCTCTCATTCACAAGATTTCTTAAGGCTTTGATCATTGGAAAAGTGATTACACATTCTATATTGTGTTCATAATGTTTTGTCATGTTACGAAGATTTGAACATTATGTTTGGTATTGTTTTGGGGTTCTTGGTGCGATGGGTGAAAGGGTCTAGTTCTTTCAAATCTAACAGAAGAGTATATTATATGTATATTGAGATCTTATTTGATGTTCTCTTCAGTGAAGAGAAAACAAACAAACCAAATTTCTCGCTGACCATTGGCTTTGTTACATCTGGGTATAAAAGGTGAATTGGCAAAAGACTCGAGCAAGCATCTGTAACCAGAACTTCCCACACTGGAACTTGACAGCCATAGAAAAAAGAGACCCCAGAGACCCCAACCCACCCCCTTATGGAATGCCATTATTGGCAGCAGACCACTATCAGGATGACAGTGAAGAAGAGGGGAGTAATGCATAGGGATGTCTTTGAATTTTTAATACGATTGTGTTGTACCCTATATAATGAAGAGGGACTAAATATGTGGGATATGTGTTTGTGACCTCTTTCAGAGGTCAAGAGAGGGATTGAAGGGTTTTAAAGTTCTGTTTTGTATTACAATGTTCATTTAATTACAATCTACGCTTTTACTACATTTTATTTTCTTTCTAAGGATCACGTATAATCAATAAGTAAAACTGTGTGCATTAAGTGTATATCAGTATGAATAATGTGTGTATGTTTAAAAGGGTGAAAACTAAGCTTGAATATTAGGGTGCAAGATGATGTTCTCAACAGGATGTGGGGGTTGGAAGTATGTGTGTGTGTTGCATTCCATGCAGAAGAGCATCCTGCATATACAACGCACATACCCATATAGCGAGGGTTTTAAGAAACAAACCATATGTGAAGACTGTGTGGGGGATGTGTATGCTATGTCTTATGTTATGTCTTATGATATGTCTTATGTTATGTCTTATGATATGTCTTATGTTATGTCTTATGATATGTCTTCTGTTATGTCTCATGATATGTTGCAGAAAACGAGGAGAATAGAGTGTGTGTGTGTGGCTATGGTTGCCCAACATTCCATAGCCATTGGGGCCTCAGGTCAGGGGTTATCAGATGTGATGAAGTTGGGGAGTGTGTTGTTTTTCAGATAGTAAAAGAAGAAGGGCGTAGTCTACGAAAATATCAGATGAGACATCACTCCATTGGACACAAAGAAAGCAGCAAATGTGGAGGCGCTCAGGGGTTGGCCACGGTCCGGAGCAAGCTGGAAGATACACCCACAAATACAAATATAAATATGTTGTACACTGTTTAGGCGGGGCTGATCTCTGGTGATACTCTGTGTGCAGAGTGATTGTGTGAGACAGCCCAGCGCTGAGATTCAAATCAATAAACTTCAACTTTTGTTCATCCGAAGTCCAGTAAGTCCAATTTTTGAATACGCAGGACAGCAGATGTCCAACAAAACATATGAACAATTTTATATGAATGGTCATGTGACATTGACTGACGGGTCCGGACCATCAGTTAGGTCAGTTGTTGATTTTAATTGAAAGAAGTTTGAAAAGGAGGCAGAGGAATTGGATGACATCCAGAATACAGTAGAAAGTAATGGAGTGGTAGAAGATAGCTGGTGTGAGCTGTGCCCAGAGCTCGAGTTAGAACGTTTACTGTGTGTCGAGGAAATGAAAGACAAAAACCAGCTAGTGGAAGAACATGTTGAAAATATCCCAGATTTAGCATCAAATAATCAAAGAGTTGCACATTTTGAAAAGAAAAATAATGTAATGTGTAGAAGTGATGGTCTGGCCTTAATTCAGTCTTTAAATGAAACACAGCAATGCCTTTTTTATCAGATTCGGCAATGGTGTTTGGATAAGATAACAGGGAATAACCCAAAACCATTACATGTTTTCATCACTGGTGGTGCAGGGACCGGAAAAAGTCATTTAATAAAAGCCATTCAATATGAAACTATGAGGTTATTGTCAACAGGATGTCGTCATCCTGACAATATTTGTGTATTGTTAACTGCTCCTACAGGAATTGCTGCATATAATTTACATGCAGCAACTATTCACAATACATTTAGCATTGGAAAAGATGTTCGCTTGCCTTACACACCTTTGGGTGAAGACAAGCTCAATTGTTTGCGTGCTAAATATAGTGATTTGCAGATTTTGATCATTGATGAAATATCAATGGTTGATCAAAATCTTTTTGCATATATTCACGGTAGACTTGGACAGATAAAACAATTTGGGGACTTTTCTCCCTTTGGAAATGTCAGTATAATTGCTGTTGGAGACTTTTTTCAGTTACCTCCTGTGAAAGGAATACCACTGTATAGTGACAACATAGGTGTAAACTTCTGGTCTACTCTGTTTTCAGTTATTGAATTGAAAACTATAGTTAGACAAAAAGACAATAAATTTGCAGATTTGTTAAACAGATTAAGAATTCGTACCAAGGGGACCCCAATGTCAAAGAGTGACATTGACATATTGAAAAAATGTGAAACTGGTGAAGTTAGCTCACGTTTACACATCTTCCCCACAAACAGACAGGTAAATGAGCATAATGTAAAGCAGCTACTTAAATCGTGTCTCGAACATTTTGAAATACATGCTCAGGATTTTAAAATGAATAAAAAGACCGGAAAACTTGAAATGAAAAGTGCTCACCATGCCAAAACATACAATACATGTTTAGAAGAAACACTCCTTATAGGGAAAGGTGCTCGTGTCATGCTAAGTAAAAATGTTGATGTAATTGATGGTCTAGTTAATGGGGCGTGTGGCACAGTAACAGACATAGTTTATCCTGACAATGAGATCAAGTTCCCTAAAACGGTGTATGTGAAATTTGAGGATAATGAAGTTGGTGCACAAAGGAGAAAATGTTGTACATACGCTCCAGCTGTTGCAATGGGTTCAACTGGAATTATACCTGAAGAGGAAAGGGTTAATAATAAAGGGCAATTGCGGCGCCAATTTCCACTTAAGCTTGCTTGGGCATCTACGGTACATAAAGTACAGGGAATCAGTGTCGATGAGGCAGTAGTGTCCCTAAAAAAAACATTCGCACCTGGACAAGCATATGTGGCATTGAGTCGGGTTAGAAGTCTATCAGGTTTGATTATTCAAGACTTTGAAGAAAAGGCTATATATTGTAAAGACAGCATTAAGGATGCAATTCAAAGAATGCCCACATTTGGTATTAATAATATCCAAAATCAGAAAGTCGATACACAAACATTCAGTGTGTTTTTGATAAATGTGCAAAGTTTACGCAAACATCTAGCTGATTTGGTTTCGTATACTCTGAATCTACAGCCTAACTGCATTGCTGTTACTGAAACATGGTTACCTGACAATATCCCATTAGAAAGTGTAAAGATTAATGGTTATAGTTTTCATAGTCACCCACGAAGTGTTTCTTACAGTAGCAGTAATCCAACTTTAACTGAAATACAGGCTCAACAACATGGTGGTGTTGGTATGTATACTGAAGGGTTTTAAAGTTATGTTTTGTATTACAATGTTCATTTAATTACAATCTACGTTTTTACTACATTTTATTTTCTTTCTATGGATCACGTATAATCAATAAGTAAAACTGTGTGCATTAAGTGTATATCAGTATGAATAATGTGTGTATGTTTAAAAGGGTGAAAACTAAGCTTGAATATTAGGGTGCAAGATGATGTTCTCAACAGGATGTGGGGGTTGGGAGTATGTGTGTGTTAAAAGGGTTGAGAGACTAAGCAGGCATATTATGGTGCAGTGAGACGTTTTCAACAGGATGTGAACAGGTGTGTGCGCGGCTATGGTTGCCCAACATTCCATAGCCATTGGGGCCTCAGGTCAGGGGTTAACTGATGTGATGAAGTTGGGGAAGTGTGTTGTTTTTCAGATAGTAAAAGAAGAAGGGCGTAGTCTACGAAAATATCAGATGAGACATCACTCCATTGGACACAAAGAAAGCAGCAAATGTGGAGGCGCTCAGGGGTTGGCCACGGTCCGGAGCAAGCTGGAAGATACACCCACAAATACAAATATAAATATGTTGTACACTGTTTAGGCGGGGCTGATCTCTGGTAGTACTCTGTGCGTAGAGTGAGTGTGTGAGACAGCCCAGCGCTGAGCCTCAAATCAATAAACTTCAACTTTTGTTCATCCGAAGTCCAGTAAGTCCAATTTTTGAACACGCAGGACACTAGATGACCAACAGATGGTGACGCCGACGTGATTGGCTAAAAAGGGACATTTCGGACAATCCTTAAAGAGTACAGAGTGACAAAACGGAGAGGGAAAATCTTGGGTTCAACACAACGCCCGGGCGAAAATAAAAAGGTGAGCAGAGACCTGTTTTATCGAACATCTGCTAATTGACTACTCTAAATTGTTTGTGTTGAATTGCAAATATTCCTGATCATTTTATTTTTAACAAATTTGTACAAGAGTGAAGTTTGTTGGATTGAGGTTATAAAATAACGGGTTAAGTCGTACGCAGGTTAAGTCGTTTGGTTAAAGTCCTTACGCAAGTAAATTAAGTCGTTTGGTTAAAGTCCTTATGCAAGTAAATTAAGTCGTTTGGTTAAAGTCCTTATGCAAGTAAATTAAGTCGTTTGGTTAAAGTCCTTATGCAAGTAGATTAAGTCGTTTGGTTAAAGTCCTTATGCAAGTAAATTAAGTCGTTTGGTTAAAGTCCTTATGCAAGTAGATTAAGTCGTTTGGTTAAAGTCCTTATGCAAGTAAATTAAGTCGTTTGGTTAAAGTCCTTATGCAAGTAAATTAAGTCGTTTGGTTAAAGTCCTTATGCAAGTAAATTAAGTCGTCTGGTTAAAAGACCTCACGCATGGAATCATTTGGTTAATTCCTTATGAGAAATTATTAAGTCGCAGGTGAAAAGTCCTTGTGCCAACATTATTAAGTCGCAGGTGAAAAGTCCTTGTGCCAACATTATTAAGTCGCGAGTGAAAAGTCCTTGTGCCAACATTATTAAGTCGCGAGTGAAAAGTCCTTGTGCCAACATTATTAAGTCGCAGGTGAAAAGTCCTTGTGCCAACATTATTAAGTCGCAGGTGAAAAGTCCTTGTGCCAACATTATTAAGTCGCAGCTGAAAAGTCCTTGTGCCAACATTATTAAGTCGCGGGGTAAAAAGTCCTTGTGCCAGCATTATTAAGCCGTAAGATTAGAAAATCTTATGCAAAATTGTATCGTGATAAAAGTTGTGTGTTGTGTATGTATGAAAGTGTGTGGAGAGTTATATAAAGGCTGAAGTTATAGAGAAAATAATAGATCGTGATAAAAAGAGTACATAATACCGGCATAATTATAAACAGCATAAACCTAAATATGGAAGGGGAATTTGATAGAGAATGTGATGAATATGGATGTTTCCCTGTGACCGAACAATGGGGTCGTATAAAAGATATGATATTGGCCCAAACAGAACTAAAACACCATAAGAAGGAAATGAGAATATTAGGAGAGAATTGGAGTCGGATAAGTCTTGAAAATGGATGGGATAAACCACCACGGGTGCCCTTGGCACCCAAAATTGGGGAGATGGAGAAAAAAGCACACATGCGCGTTAAAGCACATGAGGCAGAAAAAGATAGAGTTCCGTTTTTTAAACAACGTCAGCACGAAAGGGTGAATAAAGAACTCCGTGAAGTACAGAGGCAGAGGCCAAAACAGAACCCCTCCTCAGGGCCAAGAGGTGGGTACCAAAATTTCAGGGGTGGATACCAGAATGATAGAGGAAGAGGCCCAAAAAGGGGGGGAGTGTGTTATGGATGTGGGAGTTCTGATCATTGGAGGAGTGCATGTCCACACCAACAGGGCAATCAGGCCATGGGACCAACTGCAAGGGGATGGGGTCCTTTTAGGGGAGGTCCCAGAGGGCACGTCCCTCAAACCTCATGACACTCCCCGGGGCAACAACACTCTGCTCCTCACAGCTTTCAGGCACCCATGCACCCAGAGTGCGACCCAAATTGGGGCTCTGGAGGAGACGGAGGGGATTATTGAAGGGGCCCACACAGAGAATCCACGAGAGGTATGGGGGAGCCTCTCATGGAAATAGTGGTAAATGGCAGGCCACTAAAAGCACTGGTAGATACTGGTGCAACATACTCTACTGTTCAGAAATGTCATATAACTGAGGCACAGATTAGTGACCGAACAGTAGGAGTCGTGGGTTTCTCTGGTGGGTTAGAATACTGGCCTTTTACCACTCCTCTTACCACCACGTGTGCCCTTGGCACCCAAGGTACGAGACATGGAAAAGAGAGCACATGTAAGACTAAAAAGACATGTAGAAGAGAAAATAAATAAATAAATAATGTAAAATGGATAAATGCAGGGAAACATTTTAGTCAAGAAAAGAAATTGCAAGATGAATTAAGAATATGGACAAGCATTGCGCTTACGGCCACTGCTCTGAGTCCGGTTAAAAGAGAGGGGGAAGAAAATTTGCAGATAAAGAAGTCAGGAAGTGAACAGGGAGACACCTCTGAACAAACAGCATATTACCAACCCCCAAAACTATATCTAGACTTGCAACTATTGACAAAACCACAACCGTATGACGAAAAAATGAAGCAAGTTATGGTAAAATTAAACCAAGGAAACGTAGTAAAGAACTGCATGACAAAACGTTCGATATAAATGAAATAAGACAGCAATTACACCAAATAACAAGATTAGTCAGTGGAACAGCACAGCAGTTAGCCCGCAAGGGAGAAGAACAAGGAGAACACATTCCACAAGGGGAGGGGGAAAGAAGAGTGTGGAGAGCTAATAAATCACGAAGCACCCCTGTTTTATTGCATTGCCAACAGAGTTTAGATAGTGCTGGAACAATTGCAAAGTGGAGAGAATGAATCTCACTCTGAAACTGAAATTGGCTAAAATCTGTGCACAGACAAAATTGACCTGGTTATCTGTACTAACTCTAGCATTAATGACTGTACGTTCCTCTATTAACAGGATTTCTGGTTTCACACCGGTTGAGTTTCTTACAGGTCGATCTTTTCTAGGACCGACAACACCGCTTCGGCAGGAGATCAGTGTCACATTGTGTTTATTTTGACAAATTAACTGCTATGAGCAAACATTTATCACAGCAGGTCACCCCTGACACTGAACCAGGACCGATCCCACCGCGAAATGAGTGGGCAGGTCTTTGGAACAGACGGCTGTGGACCAAGAGAGGGAGGGTGTTGAAGGTGAAGCAAAAGGGAGCGCAGAGGAACATTGCAGGTCATATAAAGGAAAGGTGACATTTGAATCTTTAGCGCACGGTGTAAGTGAAGACTGTGCATATGG
Source organism: Triplophysa tibetana (assembly GCA_008369825.1). Classification (NCBI taxonomy): domain Eukaryota; kingdom Metazoa; phylum Chordata; class Actinopteri; order Cypriniformes; family Nemacheilidae; genus Triplophysa; species Triplophysa tibetana. Next base: position 22,355,434 of record CM017906.1, read on the forward strand.
GGCAGACATTGCAGTAATATTTAAGAATAAATATGGTGAAAAGTGAAGCATCACATGCATTTCTAACTTTTATGGGTCAAAACCATAAAGACTCATAGAATTATTCTATTTTTATTTCATTGGTCCACTAAACAGTGCCAAAAAGGGGGGTATGCTTTTTATACTTTTTCATTAACACTATAGATACCATGGCACAAGTAATAGTGAACCATCTGTTAAATATCACACAGAAATTCCCTAGTCCTTACAGGCCTCAAAGATCTCAAATGGACAGGTGTGGGTAGTGCCATAAAAAATGAACTGCCATGCAGACAACACCACAACATATGGACTGATATTTAACCCAGAGATTTGACTGAATTGAGAGAAATTTTTATCTCTGTCTGTTATCCTAAAGTCTTTCTTTTCAGATTGATCACTATGACTCCTTATAGAGTCCAGATACCAGAGAGGTGTCTTAGAACTTGAAATGGAGGAGATGGGTGAGATTATACTTCAAGGGGTCATTCACACTTCACAGTTACATCACAGAAGTAGTTACACGGCCTCCCGGTGTAGCACCGGATCCAAATTGTGCAACACAGATTGATGTAGATACCCATCTCCCAGACATGAACATATAGCATTGTGGACACACTTTCGCCACTACAACCTCATAAAATGATTATCTGGCATAACCTTAAAAGTTATCCAGACTCAAAACACTACACATCGCCTAGGATGATTAGTCTAGATTTCAAATATGATACATAAGAAGGATCTATAGCCTGTCATGCATATAGAAAACTATATAGCATCTCACACATAGGACAAACTCATGATGCTAATTTAATTATAAGATAAAACCTGTTATTACAATTCTGTTGATTTATGTGAAACCTTGCAATGTACATAGGAGATCTGCATGGTTACAGTTGTATGGAATAGGAAATGGTTTAATTTCTGATGAAGAGATGTGAAATTGAAAATTTGTGCAATTTTCAATTGAAATCATTGGCATTGTTCCAAACCAGATAGCACACTGGTTTTTTAACATATGTCTAATGATATTTTTAAAGAGTGGTTAGATCTGAAGTGCTGGCGCTTCTGCAATCGGCCTCGAAATTCTCAATCAGATTTTTGCCAGTGAACGTGACGTAGCGTACTGTACACATCAACATTCACAGAATTTTTTGACAACAGCTATATTAGAGATTCAGAATATGTCCTGATACTTCGTTGTAATGATAGATCTGCAGGGTTAACTCGTATTTGAGTATTCTGAATTACTATTATGGTTATTAAAATAAGTTATATAACTATACCATATTATGCATAACGTTGTATCTGGATTTTATTAATACCTGAAAATACATTTATATGCATACTGTAGATCTGTATTTTGGTTGCAATATATTTAAAAGATATAATTATAAACTATTATTGTATGATGTATACCATTGGAGAATATGCCAGTTAAATAGACTTTTGCCACTCTTCCTTTAAAATACTCAAAGTATCTAAATTCCACCATAGTAGTGAAGAATCAGGTAATCAAATGGGATCACTTTATGTGGCTTTGGATGAAATTGAGACCTTATTCACCACTCGCACCAGGTACCATGAAATTTTTTTTTATGTTTAACCCTTTATCATCTTATCCCAATGTTACTAAAATCATCAGTGTTCAGTTGTTCTATGGTTATGCAGATGCCGTTCAGGTGTCTCATACACAATGGTGTGTTATTAGTGAGATGAATTCCTTAACCTATGGAGCTGCGCTGCAAACCATACCTTCTACTTAGATGTAACTAAGGATAAATAGGTCAGATAAATATCATGGGGAGGATACTACTATAAACAGATGTTTCTCTTCGGTGGGAAGACACCTTCTACGAACAGAGCACATGGGCTCTGACTGAATGGACTTGGCACAACAAATTATATTGCAGACTATCAGACTTAGGTGGAAACCAACCTGGGCAGAAGAACAGCAAAGATCCACCTGCTCTGCACCGTGCCAGCTCTACAGAGACTTCTGCAGTAATTGATACACAATGACAAAGAATGCCTAAAAATGTCCCCTTTGGGACTGCTCTGAGATTGCCCCAAGGGGTCAGGGGAGGAACTGTAAGGCAGCTGTAAAAGTGCAAAGAACTAAGGTTGTTTGTGATGCGAAGACACAAAACAATAAAACCCCATTTGTTATTAGAACCTGAGGAATGATATCCTACCCTCCCCTCAGGGGTTGTTGATCCCCAGGAATTGAACCCCCTATTCTTATCACACCTGTGCCCTTGATCTCTTCAGGACCTTATCACTAGGAAAATGCTTACGCTTTTTATTCTGTGTATATCATTTATTGTCAGAGTATGAAGTTTTGATCATCATGTTTGGTATTGTTTTAAAGATCATGGTGCGATGGGTGAAAGGGTCTAGTTCTTTCAAATCTAACAGAGAGTATATTATATGTATATTGAGATCTTATTTGATGTTCTCTTCAGTGAAGAAAAAACAAACAAACCAAATTTCTCGCTGACCATTGGCTTTGTTACATCTGGGTATAAAAGGTGCATTGGCAAAAGACTGAGGGAAGCTTCTGTAACCACAACTTCCCACATTACAGCTGTGCATATCGATTTGGAAGCATCTGTAACCAGAACTTCCCACACTGGAACTTGACAGCCATAGAAAAAAGAGACCCCAGAGACCCCAACCCACTCCCTTACGAAATGCCATTATTAGCAGCAGACCACTATCAGGATGACAGTGAGGAGGAGGAAAGCCATGCATAGAAATATTGATTTTGTTTTAATTCATAAGCTTCAAACGCATTACTTTAGCAGATTTTTGAATTTTTAATACGATTGTGTTGTACCCTATATAATGAAGAGGGACTAAATATGTGGGATATGTGTTTGTGACCTCTTTCAGAGGTCAAGAGAGGGATTGAAGGGTTTTAAAGTTATGTTTTGTATTACAATGTTCATTTAATTACAATCTACGTTTTTACTACATTTTATTTTCTTTCTATGGATCACGTATAATCAATAAGTAAAACTGTGTGCATTAAGTGTATATCAGTATGAATAATGTGTGTATGTTTAAAAGGGTGAAAACTAAGCTTGAATATTAGGGTGCAAGATGATGTTCTCAACAGGATGTGGGGGTTGGGAGTATGTGTGTGTTAAAAGGGTTGAGAGACTAAGCAGGCATATTATGGTGCAGTGAGACGTTTTCAACAGGATGTGAACAGGTGTGTGCGCGGCTATGGTTGCCCAACATTCCATAGCCATTGGGGCCTCAGGTCAGGGGTTAACTGATGTGATGAAGTTGGGGAAGTGTGTTGTTTTTCAGATAGTAAAAGAAGAAGGGCGTAGTCTACGAAAATATCAGATGAGACATCACTCCATTGGACACAAAGAAAGCAGCAAATGTGGAGGCGCTCAGGGGTTGGCCACGGTCCGGAGCAAGCTGGAAGATACACCCACAAATACAAATATAAATATGTTGTACACTGTTTAGGCGGGGCTGATCTCTGGTAGTACTCTGTGCGTAGAGTGAGTGTGTGAGACAGCCCAGCGCTGAGCCTCAAATCAATAAACTTCAACTTTTGTTCATCCGAAGTCCAGTAAGTCCAATTTTTGAACACGCAGGACACTAGATGACCAACAATACCTCTGATGGTTTAGCATATAACGTTGTCCAATTACCAAATGTCAATTTAGAATGCTTAGTTTGCAACTACACTACACACAATATATTAATAGCAGTTATTTATCGACCACCATCATATCCCATGTCTTTATTTAAAGAAAATCTTGGCAAATTACTTGGATTTTATAGAACATAAAAGCCACACAACTGTTCTCATGGGAGATTTCAATGATAACATTTTAAAGTCTTTGATAATCTACAAGTTTATAACAGAGAGAGGCTTCGTTCAGCATGTGACAAACCACAACAGAAAAGGGCACATTAATTGATCATGTTTATGTGAAAACAACACATTATGATGTAGAAGCAAGAGTGCTTCCAACATACTTCAGTGACCATGAGGGTATTTTATGTTCTTTTACTAAAAGTCTGAACAATGATCATAGGGAACATGACCATTTGTAGAGTTTTATTGTTCAGCTTTGTTTGGCAACGGAGGTGGAGAGAGAATTCACATCCTTGTGAAAACTTTATCTCTACTGAGCCAAATATTGCTGTATTGTATTGTTCTTCGTTTACTTGAGAGATTTTGGTGTCTTGGATTAAGCAGCTTTGTTTGGAAACGGAGGTGGAGGGAGAATTTTAAAATGGTTTTGTTTCCTGCATTGAAACAATTAGATTTTGAAGATAATAAATGTCTCAATTTAAACTTCATTACCACTATAGCTCTATACACATAGTTAAACAAAATATAATAATTGTTCCATTCATTTGGTTTTACAAACATTTAAACATTCATTTTGTACCCATTTATATTTTAACTGTTCCTATAAAATCCACTTTAAACTTTAAATGACGCTTCGACACGTATGTTGTTGCCAATGCAGGTTTTGCTTTGCCATTTATGTATTACTAAAAAAGCAAAAAGCACTGGTAATGGTACTCCTGGTTTACTGGGATGGGGTTCGATTCCCTACAGTGTTATTGCCTTTTGTAGCAAGCATACAAAATCTAATATTTTTTAATTACATATAAATGTAAATAATATTTTAAGTGAATTCAATTAATTTATCTTACCATATATGTGTATGTCCACATGCATGTATGTCTGTATGAGGTTCCAAATCAGTGAAAACATAAAAAAAGGTATTCATAAGAATGTGAGCGGCCCCCTGTCCTGCCACCACTCGTCAGCCTCGATAACAGTGAGCAACCAGCATGAATGGAGTTGCATTATAGATTTTCTGTGCCATATTTCCAATTGATGTTGACCTGTTTGAATTTCTATGAGCACTTTAAAACTGTTTAAGACATGCCATATTCCTGTTGCCATCAGGTGGCACTATAACTATATCTGAATATTAACATGTAAAGATAAAAATAAAAGATAGTTGATGAAATTCCTCCAGGTTACTAAAAGCAGGATTTTTTATTTATTTATAAGTGCCATATTTCCTGTTGCCAGCTGGTGGCCCTATGACTACAAGTGAACACTGATATGGGTATGTACACAGGCCACGTATGATGCTGACCTTTTTGAATCTCTATCGGGAGTTAATAACTGTTTAAAACTTGCCACTTCCAAAACATGCCATTTCCTGTTATCTGTAGGTGGCGCTCTGACTGTATCTGTATATTGGCATTTAAAGAAAAAAAGTACATGATAGTTGATCAAATTAATGCAGGCGAAATATAGTAGGATTTGTTCTTTATTTATACGTGCAATTCTTCAAAAAATCAACACAGAAACAATAGGGCTCTGCTCTTTCGTGCTCGGGCCCTAATAACTGTGATATGCAGTGATTCCGTGGCTGCCCTCACTAGTCTACTACATGGTAAATCTGAAGCTAGGCAAGACTTAGTTTTTGAAGTTTTACAAAGTTTGGCAGTTAAGGATAGAATTAAATTTCCTCTGGGTACCATCACATGTGGGTGTGGATGGAAATGAAGAAGTAGACTTGCTAGCAAAGAAAGCATTAAATCATAGGCAAGTAGAAATTAAGTTATCTTTAAGTAAAGATGAATTCAAGAGAGTGATATCATATGAAGTAAGGAAGAAATGGCAAACATCTTTTCCAGATTCAGGAGCATGTTGGAAATGAGAGAAAAAGACATGGAAATAGGAAGAAGGATGTCATTATTTCAAGACTAAGAATTGGACATACAGCATTCAATTATAATCTTTTTAAAATAGATAAGCATGAATCGTGAAAGTGTGACAAATGTGGAGAGTTAGAAACAGCGTGGCATTTCCTTAATGACTGTTCTGCATATGAAAGGGAGAGATTCCAATTAATACAAGAATTAGGATGGCTGGGAGTGGATAATATCTCTTTAAAAGTATTGTTAGGAAACGGGTCAAGGTAATCAAGAGTACACCAAATATTATTTAAATACCTAAAAAACACAGGAACAATAGATAGAATGTAGGAATTTTTTTTTGTGTATTTCTTTCTTCCAAAACGAAGTACTCTCCACACTCCAGATCAGTAGGTGGCGGTAATAGCCTTTCTTGGGTTTGTCAAACCGCCATAAAAAAACACTAGAAGAAGGTGAAAACGTTATCGGAAAAATAAGGCACACGTGAGTACCCTGCACGCGGTGCCTACTAAATAAAAACCAAAACATCAAACCCCAGACTCTCACAGTGTGTGTTTTAAAAACAAGAGGTACTTGACTGCTTACATTAAAATTTAGTTTTTTTCCCCTTGAATCTTAATCAAAGTTGTGTACTTCAATTTCTTTTGATACTTATGTTTATTAAGAGTTTTTGTATTTTATGTTTGTTTACTTGAATGTTTAAAGAAGCTGTTAAAAGAAAATAAAGTGCAAAAGAAGAAGCATGTTATGTAAGGTTTAATTTTAAACCTGAAACTAAAACAAGTGTAGGACATTAATAAAAAAAACTATTTACAAGAGTTTTGTAAAGAAACATGCCTGTTCCTTTGTAATAAAGACAAGTCAAATAACTTTTTACAAGAGCTTTTTATGATAATGTACAGTATGTGGCATAATAAGAATAAGTCAAATAACTATGTACAAGTGGGCAAATAGACCATATTCTTCAATATGAATGCATTATACATGCTATATACAGTAAAACAAGAGCATGAGAGCAAAAAATAGCAAAGAAAATAACCTTCTATGTAAAAATAGAGTTTTCTTCGTACATATTTACAATACATATATTCACAATAAATTATCTTTTCCGGATGCCCCCTGGATGCCTTCCCGGGAAGGTGTTCCGGGCATGTCCCACCGGGAGGAGACCCCGGGGAAGACCTAGGACACGCTGGAGGGACTATGTAACGCCTCGGTGTCCCCCCGGAAGAGCTGGAGGAAGTGTCTAGGGAGTGGGAAGTTTGGGCATCCCTGCTTAGACTGCTGCCCCCGCGACCCGGCCCCGGATAAGCGGAAGATGGATGGATGGACAATAAATTAATTTACATTGGAGGAGGAACATTTCCTTCATTTCTCATTTCTTTAAGCCAGTCCTCCACAGTCTTCCCCTCTGTGGTGGCACAGAAGAATGTCCCTCCAATCCTGGCGTGCCCAAACTCTCTTCTGCGTAGTTGCCCACACTGACGGCATGTGTAGTGTTTGCGGGCGTGTTGCTCGGGCATGGGAAGTCCCTGTTCACGAGCCAAACTCTCTGCTGCCTTCCTTTTTCTTCAAAGTGTTGACCTACTCAACAGTGGCGGAGCTAGAGTTTTTCACATGGGGTGTCCTGGGGGTGGCCAAGGCAACTTCAGGGGGTCCATAGACCATGATAGAAAGTCAGTGTGTATTCACGCGTCAAATTAACTTCATTGCTTACGCGAATTCGCATCATGGGAGGGGCTTCTGCTTCTGCAGTCTGGCATATATATATTGCTCAAATTGTGTAAAGATCGTTTTTGACAATTTAATAGATTATTCGACCTCCTCACTCACTTTCTTCCAAGCAAGATTATTTTTCTTTATGTTTAGATCAAAGTAAGATGTATTGTACAGCTCCAGGTATCCACATACAGCAACGATGATTTTGTCCTCCATTGTTGTTTGGGATTTCTGCCTCTGCTCACAACATCATAATCACCTCACTGCTAGAGCAAGATCCTGATTGGTTAACGCGGCGCGAATTTTCGCCAAAATTCCGATTTTTCAACTCGCGTCATTCGCGCCGCATGTAGGTCTATCGCGTCTTTGCATTGACTTAACATGTAAATCTCTCGCGCTTGACGCGCCATTCGCGTTTGGTCTGAACACAACATAAGAGTTTCAAAGTTATCTTAACATTTAAACACTGGTGGTGGCTGTAGCTGATGTTAGCCTACATTAAGTTAACAGTGTAAATAGTGTAATGTATTGGAACTGCACTGTTTATGTGTATATAACTTGCACAAATGTAACGTTAAACATAATGTTTAGGCTAAATCGGGAACCGATCGCTCTTATCTGATTAACCCGTCTAGCGCCAACATTCATGTTTACTCATACAGCGACTTCACTTTCGAAATGATTTCTGCAAACAAAATCCCGATGCCTAGTGTTAAAACTAACCTTATATGTGACATTTCCTTATTCTTCTGATACTCGCATCACTTTCGTCATTGATTTATTTGAAAGCTGTGCGCTGCACCGGACGATTTTTCAGCAAGTGGTGAAATGAGATGTCAATCATCATTAAACTGCCCAATAAAATGTGAGGTAGCCAGGACACCCCTCTCGCTCGGCCTCTGCCGCCTTCAGGTACATTAGTTTAATGTACCTGAAGGATAGCTATGATATGCAGAGGTGATGCGGCATGGCCCACAGCACTGTAAGCCCACACCATTAGGGATAAGGAAAATTTACAGGCGTTAGAGGAGAAAATTGGGTGGTTCCTACATGTGGCAGCATTCTGCGGGCAAAAATAAACCGCTTTTACAACCCTTGCTCTTGGGAAGCAACATAAAGGACACTATTGTAAAGACAACGATAATGATCAAGCAAAATGGTACTTATTTGGCCACAATAGAAAACAACAGAGTTGTTAAGCGATGATCTGTTCTGGTTTTTAAATGGCTCCCTACAGGTGATACCAATCAGCCAGCTAATTCATGTAGGGCTGGGGATCGTTCAAAAAATGTTCTATACAATTCCAATACAATAGTTTGAATTCGATACCGATTTCTAAACATTACCTTTTCGATAACAATTTTAGTTTTTTTTAAAGCAAAAAAGTGCAACCCGCTCAATACATTAGTATAAATGGTTTTAATAAAGTTTAAACAGTGTGTAGTCAGTATGTGAGGCTCACTATGCTGCATTTGAGAAGGTGTGAATGAGGTCACTGGTGGTGAAATCATCAAAGCAAGCCATGAAGTTGTCCATCAACTTCTGTATAAAATTAGCATGGCAGGTTTCTCTTAATTGCAAAAAGTTTGAGGAAGTGGAGAAGCTCACCTGGGAGGTTAGTTTTGAAAATGTCCAATTTCCTTCGGAATTCCCGGACTGCTGAGATAAGATCACTGTCACTGATCACTGGAGGAAATACTTGGTTTGGTATAGTAGCAATGAAAAGTGTTTATTAACATAATTAGAATAATAAATAAAACACGAAAACAACAAAATCCAAGACCATTATGCCTAACGTCAAAGCGTCAGACAGAAACAAACGGGAGCCAGCCAACCCCCACACCAACAAGGACCAAACGGTTTTATAGTGGGTAGACCAGGTGGACATTGTTGACTTGAGTCTACCAGCCACACCCAACAGCGGGAAGAACCAGGAGACCCGTCACACACCCCTCCAAAAAAGAAAAAAAAATCAATCTTAAATAAAACAAAACAATCCCAACAAACCCGGTGGAAAACTCAATCCAGTTCCCACTTCTTCCAGCATTAGCTCTCCCACTCCTTTCAGCAACCATGGCGCCTAGGAAGCAAATTTAAGAAAGGAACAGAGAGACAAAGACAAGGACAAAATAAGGAGCTCTATTGTTAAGAGGAACTCCTAACAACTCACTGCAGACCTAATTTATCCAATTCACCAGCAACAGTTCCCAAAGACAAATGCACATCAAACTCCCACAAATCTCCATTTCTACAGAAAGACTATAAAACAGCACCATGCAAAACATTCTATGCGAGCCAAATACAGATAAAGTTTTCTGATTGCCCAAAAATGCCATGCATAAAGCAGCCATCCCATAGTCCCCCAGCGTAAAACAAAGACATGTCAATGTTTAATTGCCATCCATCCCCGAACAACCCCCCACCAGCACATTAGACAAACACAAATCCACAGGAAGTTATCGGCAAATCCTGCACAATGACAGGAGAATTCTTCAGTGTCTATAAGAGTCAGGCAGGATGGACACAAGACAAAGCGTCCGCCGTAATGTTTTCAGAGCCTTTAATGTGGCGAATATCTAACAGGTAACCCTGTAGAAACAAGCACCACCTCATTAATCTTTGGTTAGGGTTCTGTAATGAGTGTAAAAAAACTAAAGGGTTGTGATCAGTAAAAACCAACAGGGGTCCCTCAGATAATCCTACATATACATCAAAATGTTGCAAGGCCCAGATCAGAGCAAGTGCTTCCTTCTCAATTACTGAATAGTTAAGCTGGAAAGAATTAAACTTTTTAGAAACGAATCCAACTGGGTGGTTAATGCCATTTTCAGACAGAACGGCACCAGCACCCACATTGCTGGCATCATCTTGCAAATGAAGGACTTGGTTAAATTTCGGGGCTTTCAAAACAGGACCCTCTGTAAGGAGCATTTTTACCCTTTCAAACGCTTCATGACAATGCGAATTTGTCAGGGGTGCCACAACTGTAGAAAAATTTCTACAAAAACAACGATAAAACCCCACCATTCCAAGAAATCGCATAAGTTCTTTCTTGGTGGTTGGAGTAGGGTAGTCGTCTATCACTTCCACTTTTGCACGGACAGGGCGCACTTTGCCTTGTCCCACTACTTTCCCCAAAATACAACTGTGGCCTTGGCGAACTCACACTTTAACAAATTCACAGTCAAATTGGCATTCAAAAAAACGATCAAATAGTGCTCTAATTTGAACTATGTGTTCGTCCCAAGTTTGACCAAAAACTACAACGTCATCCAAATACACAGCGCATCCCTCCAAGCCAGAAATGACTCGATTCATTAATCGCTGGAAAGTCACGGGAGCATTTCGCAAACCGAAACTCATAACCTTGTATGAAAACAGTCCCGACGGCACAATAAAAGATGAAATTTCTCGAGCTCTTTACGTTAGAGGCACTTGCCAGTAACCTTTTAGTATATCGAACTTACTAACGAAATTAGCGCTTCCCACCTGATCAATACAGTCCTCAATTCGAGGCAATTGAAATTAATCCGGTTTTGTCACTGCATTTAACTTTCGATAATCGGTACAAAATCGTAATGATCCATCAGATTTATGCACCAACATTGACGGAGAGGCCCAACTAGGAAAGGAAGACTCAGCGATATCATTTTTCAACATATAGTCAAGTTCATCCTCTAGTTGTTTTTTCTTATTCGCAGACACTCTATAAAAGCGCTGACGAATTGGAGCTGAATCTCCCACATCGATGTAGTGTGTAATCAAATTTATACGAGTCGGAGTATCAGGAAACCGGGTAACGTATTCAAAAATCAAGCTAATCAAATCGTTACGCTTTGCCTCTGTTAAATGACTAAATTGACGGTGCAAAGAGGTTAACTCCTCCGAATTTTGTAATCGACCCTGTAGAATAGAATCTCCTGGATCAATCTCCTCTTGGTCCCCACTTATCAGAACTGAAGAGGAGAACTCTGCACCACCAAAAACAAGGCCTGCAAGCAAAACAGGTTTAACACAAGAATCAGGTTTAACCACATTTACTTTAGAGTCATAAAGTCATAAAGTCAGAACCATAAAACGGTTTTAACAAATTTACATGACACACTTTAGTTTTCTTTCTTCGATCTGGTGTATTGATCAAATAATTAAGATCAGAACTTGACGAGCCATAGTATATGGGCCTGCAAATTTGGCCTGAAATGGTGATCCTACAATAGGCAACAAAGCAAGTACCTGATCACGGGATTGAAATGAACGTAATTCTGTTCGTCTATCAAAGAATCGTTTCATTCGATCTTGCGTTTTTCTCAAAGATGTCTTTGCCAACTGGCACGCTTCAAAAATTCGTCTGCGAAAGTCACTCACATATGACAAAACATCTTTTGGTGGATCATTTCGTTTCCAATCCGAAAACAAAACAGATAACTGACCACGTACATCATCGCCAAAAACCAATGCTTTCCTGAGCTGCTTCTCGAGCTGACACTATCAACCAAGGTGACCCAGTCTCCCAATCTTTATCCGTCTGAACACAGTATGATCTCAGTAACGATTTTAGTGTCCGTTGAAATCTTTCCAGTACTCCCTGACTTTGGGGATGATAAGCACTGGAAAGATTATGTTGAATATGACGCCTAAACTTTGGAATATTCTTCCCTGCACGGTCCGGGAGGCAGACACACTCTGTCAGTTTAAATCTAGTGTAGTGACTGGATCAGTGTGAGAAAAGCCATTCAACCTCTCATTCCCTTTTGTGTCGGTCTCAAGATAACATGTTCAAAGAACAAAGCAAACCTGGCTCCATAGGGTCTGGTTTTGCATTTTGAACTCGCACCGATAGTGTGATAACCATTTGGTTCCTCTGTAGGACATTTACGACTCCTTAGCTTCAAAGCCTTGGTGATGATTATCTGTCTCATCTCTAAGGCAACATCTGAGGCTAACCAGAGAAACTTCTCTGACAATAGGAACATATGTGCTTAAACTGTCCTTTTTGTATAAATGTAACTAAATGTCTGGTTATATGTTGGCAATCATGCCATCTTAAATAGTCTGTAACTCTTAGATATTCAACTTTAATTCAGGCGTGGTTTGTATTAATACATCCGAAAGAATCATAACTTGATACGCTTCAAACCTGTCCATTTTTGATATCCAAATGTTTCTCTTTACAATTCCTCATTGTTGATACATATTGTGTGACCATAGAACACATTACAATCATTATGTTATAATTTGGATTTGTATCTTGTAAAGTTACCTACAGGTCATAAGATGGAAATTAGCTGTTGAGTGAACAAAGAATCTCTTTCCCCACTCAATTTTGATTGGCCGACTCAAACTCTGAGGGCATGCCCTTCATGAAGTTAAATGTCGACCAGGACACAGTTTCCTTTCCTTTTCTCCTTGGCTCTTCTCCTTGGGTCTTCTCCTTGGCTCTTCCTGAATCGTTGGACCTTGCCTCTCACCTCCCCCTTCCGGGGGGGTGAGGTAATTCTTCCCTAACTGGAGAAGGAACAATGGACTCTGCTGCCACGCACACCTCGACGAGCCATGCGGCCGGTCATGAGGGCCGAGGCCCGCAACTTTCAACAAGGACGCAACTTCCAGAGGCCCGCAACTTTCAACGAGGCCCGCAACTTTCAGCAGGACCGCATTCTGAAATCATCTGAACATTTCCATCACTCCAAGCGCATACGAGTACATCCAGCACAGAGCTTTGCAAGTATTCCGTTTCTATAGAATAGCTGCGTTAAGTCTGTGCCTCTTTGTTAAAGATGATTTTAATGATGTTCAGAAATCGTTGCTGTGCTCTCTCTCTCTCTCTCTCTCTCTCTCATTCTCTGCGCTTCCTAGCGCAATTGTGTTTTATGTTTTTGTTTGTTCTCATTTTTGTTTACCATGTAGAGTAGAGTTTAATAAAAACCCATAAAGGCATTTGTGATGGGTTCTCTTTGTTCACGCTCACAAACTTGGTCACTTAAACTGTGTTTCGATCTATGCTACCTCTGCTCTTAATTCTGTTTGGTAAAGTCACGTTACTTATAGTCATGAGATAACGTTAGTGTATAAAATCATTGATGTATTTGCTGGACTAATACATATGGGATTTGTATCACTATACTGCTAATCAGAATTGTAAATATGTATGTATAATGACGATTATTATACATATTTGCCTTTGAGCTAAACTAATTCCTTGACTGAAATTGATGTTATAAATAACTCATTTCATATATGTTTGATCTTGATAGATCTGGTGGAGAATCATTTGGTGAGTTAAACTCATCCTTATTTTAACATGCAGCTAAAATCGCTACATAAATTGGTGGAGAATGAGGGCACAGTTTTAAACCTTGTTTTGTGAGCAGAACTCAGTGACTATTCATGTGTGTTTTTACGTGTGTTTATTGAAACCGAATACTCTTTTAAATGGCACTTTGATATGTATGAATGAAGGTGTGGACCCGCCCACCTATCCTTGGAAGACTCTTGAGCTTCTCACAGAGAAAACCTCAGCGTCTGTCAAAGATTTAGTGACAATATAAAGACGAAGAAATCTCTTTATAACGCACTATATTATTATTTTACCGCCTACATTGAGCGAAGAAATCCTCTTTTAGCGCGAAGAAGACAGAGCGAGCGATGTTCCTCCCTCGTCTTATCTAAAGGCCTTATTGTTAATGCATAGCTAGGTGTAACTGATGTGTATTCCAGTGCAAATTAACTAAGCTATTGCGCTCCCTGGGGTGAACAATCAGTGTAGCTGACTGATAATGTTTCTCCCATTCGCTTAACCCAGCGGATTTTATTAGTAAATAACTCCGGGTCAGTTTTACTATTTAAAGGGGGGTTTAACAAAAATCTTGATCAAGTTGTGTTTTTGTTTTATGTTACGGTCGGCGAAGAAATCCCGACCAAGTACACAAATAACTTTCAGGACGGAGAAGAAATCCCGTTAGTCAGTTATAGTGTAGTTTTGTGTGTTTATTGTTCGTGTAGGTTGGAAAGCCATGTACCCGTGTTCAGAAAACTGACACATTAGACACGCGATGAAATTACACTCGTCGCCATAGAAATTGCGCGTAAACGTAAGTTTAATTCCACACAGAATTGTGGAACCGGAAGTTCGGCAGAAGACATATAACCTTCTACTAACACTAGAGGTCAGTTTGTCTTAAAGTGTCTTAACACTTCTCCTGTCTCATCTCTGCACGACTTTCCCATTTTGTTTGGGCAACGCTTTGTGTGCAGTCTCAGCCAGTCTCTTCTTTTGTTTTATTTTACCGTTTACTGTATGAGAATATTTATTATTTGTTATTATATACAAACTATAATGATAATTAATATTATTCCATTATTGTTTTGATGGTTTGATTTTTCTTTATTTGAATCAGGGTTTCTTACATTCTGTGCCTGGCAGTTAGAATTGTATTTGATAATACTTAAATTTTAATTAAACCAACTTAATTGAATTTAAACTTTGATCAAAATAATCAGATTGCAATCTTTAAGGTGTTAGGATTAACTCCCAATTGCCTTATTTTCTTTATTTCAGTTATTCATTTAATGATTTTACTGACTTTTCTAAGACTCCATAGCGCCCTCTACCTATGGGCCCTATCGTAGACCTTAGTGTGGAGCCAGTTCACCCCCGCACGAAGAAACCCTCCTTCTCTATCCTAACCTCTCTTTCTCTTGACTCATCTGACTTTTATTCTTCTTATCACCAGAGACTGAACCTGTCTGAACATCAGTAAAATTTTTGGTAAATATGTTGATGAATCGAATAGCCTAAGTCATAGAATGACCTCATAGGTAACACTCTTCAGCAACATTATTCATTATTTTCCTGTGTTTCACCCACACAATTATCCACCCCCGCCTTCACGGCTAGGATAATAAGCGTTTAGTTTGCGTCACTAACTGACAAACTCAGTTAAGCATTCAACACATAGCCCACATTTTTATCTCAGTAG
This sequence comes from Triplophysa tibetana, assembly GCA_008369825.1. Taxonomy (NCBI): domain Eukaryota; kingdom Metazoa; phylum Chordata; class Actinopteri; order Cypriniformes; family Nemacheilidae; genus Triplophysa; species Triplophysa tibetana. The sequence goes on from CM017906.1 coordinate 22,370,868, forward strand.
ATCTGTACGGACTTGCATCTTGCTGTTGTGCCTTTCTCTCTCCCCTGTGTCTCAATGTGTCCAGAAGATCCAATCCTGTCACCTGCCAGTCTAGCTAGAGACCAGGCAAAGCGCTGCAATGGACTCCTGCCTGGGACCAGCATCGGCACATGGCAACTGCGCTGAGAGCAGTTGGTCGGACGACCTAATCCGGCGAAGGGACCACGATCTGAACCAGAGCTACAACTACAGAGAGCCAACAAACTCATCTGAAGTGCACAGCCAGGATCATCGGTGACCACGCCCACGACCAGATCGTCCTACTAGAGCCAGAACGAAGGAAGCCGGGAGGAGCCAGAAGCACGTGCAGAACCGCCTAGACCAGCTGGACCTGCATACGACAGTGGATGAAGAGGACCAGGAGCTACAGGAGGAGATGAAAAGCTACATGAGTCCTTTGCAACACAGACTGAGCAAAGAGAGCTATTGGAGCAGATGCCAGAGAGGAGCTGGTAGGAAAACTCCAACAAGCAAAAGCTCTCTATAATGGCCCCGGCAGACAGCAACACAATGCCACGGCCAAGGCCTATAAAGGCCCTCTGCAAGCAGTCCTTGCTGAAGTCCAAGCCATGACTCAGCAATGGAATCTAAATGAACTGAACTTCACTTGCAGACTACGATGTGAACAGACCGGAGAATGCAACAGATTCTCTCCTGTCGAGTCCCCCAGCTAAAAGCCCAAAGCTGCGAAAGGGGGAAGGGTGAAACCCCACTGTTCACACCTTTCTAGCCAGAAACATGACAGCTGTCACCATTAAATGCTGTCACCCTGAACACTGCAGGAGGCCACAACAAATGGCTACCTGCATAACATTGACTCTCAGGCATTAACAATGCCAAGTGTGACCACAAGAGACCGGTCAACTGATTAGGATCACCTCCAGCCAAGAGGACCACAGCATCCTATGCCAGCAGTCGGAAACTGTCAAAGCGGATTACAGCAACTACAGCACATCTGCTACAGCCAGCATCCGAGCCTTCGTCAGACGACAGAACAGGCCGAAAGGGAAGAAGACTTCAAAGCAAAACTCTTCTCCCTCAGAAATCCGCATCACACTTTGAGTCAAAACCTAAGCGCTACAGCCTTTTTCCGCCACGATCACCTGATATCTGCGGAACTCAGCCCATAAGGCCTACAGAGAACATAGCGCCGCCTCCATAAAGACTGTGTAAATCCTGCCTATCTCTGCACATCACAAAGAACTGACTATGTAGGGTGCACCACAGTAGCAGATCTTCAGCAGAGACTCAGCAGATGTTACAGCCTGCCGGGAACAGCCAAGCACCAGACAGGATTCCCTGAGACAACACAGTGTCACCACTTTCGTCGAACTTGAAAGACGGCGCCCCGTGGAAACCCAGCTGGCAACCTAGGAGCCACTGACCCGTTCCGGCCCAACAGTCATCGAGGAATTCATCCCAACGCCATGGATGACACCTCTCCAGAGAGAAAAAGAACAGTGCAACTACGTCTGAGACAGCAGAGATCCTGAGGACATCTGAGGAGCTGATTTCACAGGAAAGGAGGATTTAAAGTCCAAATCAGACTCTTTTTGACCACGAGTAGTATGTGAAACAAACAACCCTCTTGAATGCCCTCCGTCTGAGAAAAATGTCCAGATCTCTGTAACCTGCTGGTCGACCACAGAGACAGTCACCTTACAGGAACCATGGGCAGATATCTCAGACATCAACTTTACACTGTTCACACGCTCTCCACAACAACACCAGCTTCAGACATTTCCTCTTCTGTCAAGTGCGCGCAGTTTCCATTGGACTCATGCCTGTCAACCACAGCAACGGCCCAGGACACCTGTGCCTTGAACTTGAAAGGGAATAACCAATACTGAACCTGCTACATCCTGGTTCTTGCAGATCTCACAGCCCCATGGGGGGCCCTCTCAAGTGTGAGAACATTCTACGATCTACTAGAACAGCTCAGAGCTTTGCACTCTGGTGAATAAATGAGACTGTTGTAACTGCATTCACCAAAAGGGGTCACTGTTCAGCTCAACACACAGTGTGACCAAGCCTTCAACCACACATATTCAATGGAATACGTGGAGCATGGCCCACTCTGGAAGCCACACCCCCTTTTTACCGAATAAGTCATCTTTTTGCAGCGTGCATACTGTACAAGTGAGTACACTTTCCAAAGATTTTGAACAATGTCTTTATGAAGAGCATGACAGCGGATTACCACTCCAAGGAGATGGACCACGCCCTGCCATCAACTGCCAGTGCTAGAGCTGCTCGTCACAAAAGACAATGATGCAGAACTAATGTCAACTATGTGGCCCCCATCTAGCTAGCTGCATCCTGGGCTACACAGGACACCACCTACAAGGTTCGTGAAATGTTAAAAGAACTGCCCACTCATGTAAATGAGCGCTCAAGACGGTGCCATGTACACACCAAATGGCACCTGCGCTTCACCACATGCCTGATTGACCCTTGCTGAACGGAGTTCCATCTGAATGTTGGACTTGCCAAACACTGCCTTAACACTGGTCTACACTGACAGCGTGACCAGAACGAAAGGGGGGTAAACCAAGCACCAGCAGAACATGGCTCTTACCACAGCCTGAGTTCAGACGGCACCACCACAACATCGCCAGGGCCAGCAATGAGACCCCAACCTTGTCCTACACCGCTCACCAGTACTTCAATGAAAGACACCGGAGTGTGCCACCTGCCTTTGCCCGGCAGTCCCTGCTGAACATGTGAAGGCCAGAGAGCATGCGGCACCCGGCAAGATTCACAAGAGGAAAGTGATGTGAGTAACAAGATTTGGTATCATAACTTTGCCCAGCTACGTGAGACGTGGGGGGGGTAGTTAGACAACACCCCTCCTCATGACACAGGACTACAGGCATTTGCATGGAAGCCAATCATGCCATCCCACCTGCTGTTTCATCAAGGACTGCTGCTGTGCATCTCCGTGGAGACAGGAAACACCCTAACCAACCTGTTGCAAGAACCAGCAAACAGGTGCAGGGGTGCTCTCCCTTGATGTCTAAGCAGGATCGAAAAGATGAAAGGTACCCAATTAAAGACAATGCCTGACCACTCGGGAGCATTCTCTGCCTGTATGTCGAGATCCTGTGGACCAATAGGAACCTCCAGTGATCCCGCCATCATGATCCAACTATCCATCGTCAGCTGAAGTTTACATTCGCACTTCGTCTTCCGAAAGGGGGGATATGTAGTGACTGGATCAGTGTGAGAAAAGCCATTCAACCTCTCATTCCCTTTTGTGTCGGTCTCAAGATAACATGTTCAAAGAACAAAGCAAACCTGGCTCCATAGGGTCTGGTTTTGCATTTTGAACTCGCACCGATAGTGTGATAACCATTTGGTTCCTCTGTAGGACATTTACGACTCCTTAGCTTCAAAGCCTTGGTGATGATTATCTGTCTCATCTCTAAGGCAACATCTGAGGCTAACCAGAGAAACTTCTCTGACAATAGGAACATATGTGCTTAAACTGTCCTTTTTGTATAAATGTAACTAAATGTCTGGTTATATGTTGGCAATCATGCCATCTTAAATAGTCTGTAACTCTTAGATATTCAACTTTAATTCAGGCGTGGTTTGTATTAATACATCCGAAAGAATCATAACTTGATACGCTTCAAACCTGTCCATTTTTGATATCCAAATGTTTCTCTTTACAATTCCTCATTGTTGATACATATTGTGTGACCATAGAACACATTACAATCATTATGTTATAATTTGGATTTGTATCTTGTAAAGTTACCTACAGGTCATAAGATGGAAATTAGCTGTTGAGTGAACAAAGAATCTCTTTCCCCACTCAATTTTGATTGGCCGACTCAAACTCTGAGGGCATGCCCTTCATGAAGTTAAATGTCGACCAGGACACAGTTTCCTTTCCTTTTCTCCTTGGCTCTTCTCCTTGGGTCTTCTCCTTGGCTCTTCCTGAATCGTTGGACCTTGCCTCTCACCTCCCCCTTCCGGGGGGGTGAGGTAATTCTTCCCTAACTGGAGAAGGAACAATGGACTCTGCTGCCACGCACACCTCGACGAGCCATGCGGCCGGTCATGAGGGCCGAGGCCCGCAACTTTCAACAAGGACGCAACTTCCAGAGGCCCGCAACTTTCAACGAGGCCCGCAACTTTCAGCAGGACCGCATTCTGAAATCATCTGAACATTTCCATCACTCCAAGCGCATACGAGTACATCCAGCACAGAGCTTTGCAAGTATTCCGTTTCTATAGAATAGCTGCGTTAAGTCTGTGCCTCTTTGTTAAAGATGATTTTAATGATGTTCAGAAATCGTTGCTGTGCTCTCTCTCTCTCTCTCTCTCTCTCTCATTCTCTGCGCTTCCTAGCGCAATTGTGTTTTATGTTTTGTTTGTTCTCATTTTTGTTTACCATGTAGAGTAGAGTTTAATAAAAACCCATAAAGGCATTTGTGATGGGTTCTCTTTGTTCACGCTCACAAACTTGGTCACTTAAACTGTGTTTCGATCTATGCTACCTCTGCTCTTAATTCTGTTTGGTAAAGTCACGTTACTTATAGTCATGAGATAACGTTAGTGTATAAAATCATTGATGTATTTGCTGGACTAATACATATGGGATTTGTATCACTATACTGCTAATCAGAATTGTAAATATGTATGTATAATGACGATTATTATACATATTTGCCTTTGAGCTAAACTAATTCCTTGACTGAAATTGATGTTATAAATAACTCATTTCATATATGTTTGATCTTGATAGATCTGGTGGAGAATCATTTGGTGAGTTAAACTCATCCTTATTTTAACATGCAGCTAAAATCGCTACACTAGACTAAAGACTCATCTTTTTAATCTTGCATACACTACACTTCCATAATATTAATCCTCAGAGGATTTAGGCTGCATTATTTAGATCAACCGGAACCAGAAACACATCCAACAACAAATGATGTTCTTGTTGCATCAAAGAGTGCAGAACAGTACTCTACTCTCAGCCAATCTTGTCTCTTTGTTCCAAGGTTACCGCAGGATGCAGTTCATGCCCAGACCTGATGTCAGAGCTGAGAATGGGAAGCGGTGACTTGACAAGAGCTAAGAGGATAGAGCTGGATAAAGGACGCGACAACTTTGATTTTCCTACAACATTTCAAATGCTATTAGATTGTTAATGATAATCTTAAATCTGTCATTTTTTATTTTTATTTAGCCTTGTTGTGCAAGCACTGTTGAGCTTGTGCAGAGGCAGCAGCTTTTGCCAGAGGGGAACTGGAATCCCCTGGTTGGGCCTGGGTTCTCCTGAGGTTTTTTTTCTCGATGGGAGTTTTGGGTTCCTCACCACCGTTCGCACATTGTTTTGCACTATCTGCCTGGCCGGGGGGGCTGCTTTAGAATTCAGAAATTAGACATAATTAATATTGCATATAAGAATTTATAGTCCGTTTCATATTTGACCTGTGGTTCTTTCTCCTTTATCGCCAATGTGTGCTTTCACTGTGTGTGTTTGTGCGTCTATGTCAATGTGTGTATGTAAGTTGCATATTGTGTGTGTGGAGCATTTGTATGTCTGTCTTTGTTGTTTTCACCTTTTTCTTGTTTTTACAGGTATATGCCTTTAGTTGTTTTACATTAAATATTTCGTAATTTTGCAACATTTCTAAGGTGGAAGAAGGCTGTTTTTGTGATATTTGAGATGTGATTTTTAAATGACAGGTTGCCGTCTAATATAACGCCTAGGTCTTTAACTGTATTTGTTGGAGTAACAGTGCAGCCTTCAATTTGCAGGCTGTAATCTGAGATATTCTGTTTACGTGTTTTTGGTGCTATAAGTAATATTTCCGTTTTGTTAGAGTTTAAAAGGAGGAAATTACTAGTCATCCAATGGTTTATGTCTTCGATGCACTCTGCCAGTTTGGATAGTTTGAAGGAATCATCTGGTCTTGATGAGATATATAGCTGAGTATCATCTGCGTAACAGTGGAAGCTAATTCCATGTTTTCTAATAATGTTGCCAAGGGGCAGCATGTATATGGAGAAAAGCAAGGGTCCTAAAACCGATCCCTGAGGTAATCCATAATTTACTTGCGTAAGATATGACGATTTCACTTTTAAATGGACATATTGATATCTGTCTGTTAAGAAAGAACTGAACCATTGTAGTGTCTGTCCCTGAATACCGGTATAATTGTGTAAACGATCTAGTAGTATTTTATGGTCTACAGTATCGAAAGCAGCACTAAGGTCAAGCAGGACTAAGAGTGAGATGTTACCTTTATCTGATGCAATAAGAAGGTCATTTGTAATTCTAACGAGCGCAGTTTTAGTGCTATGATGTGGTCTAAAGCCAGACTGAAACTTTTCGTGCATGTCATTATTTTGTAGGAAGGTACACAGTTGAGTTGACACTACTTTTTCTAGTATTTTAGACAAGTACAGGAGATTTGAAATCGGTCTATAGTTTACAAGTTCATTGGGCTCTAAGTTTTTTTTTTTGATAAGAGGCTTAATTACAGCCAGCTTAAAGGGTCCTGGGACATGGCCTAGATTAATTGACGAATTGATATAGTTATAAATGGGCTCAATTGCAACAGGTAGTAACTCTTTTAATAATGTAGTCGGAATGGGGTCTAACAAGCATGTCGTCGGTTTGGATGTGGCAATAATTTTAATTAAATCTTCTGATTTATAGGAGTAAAACACTCTAGCTTTTCTTTTTGGGTGACGGTTGAAACTAATTCTTCCGACACACTTGGAGGTTTGGTTTTAGCTATGTTGTCTCGTATTTTTTCGATTTTCTCATTAAAAAACGTCATGAATTCATTGCTACCAAGGTGCGGCGGAATAGACGCTCTTGCGTTCCCTCACCCATCATACATACACACACAAACAGACTTTTGGACCTTATCGCTCATACACCCACACAAAGACTCAGAACTATCACACACACATTCATACATACAATTCGCCTGACCGATTCAAAGCCTCCATCGCTTTGACCCGCCAGCTTGGCAAGCGGGTCTGTGTAGAGCGCCTTCATGGCTACAGGACCGGATGGCTGCTTGCCGGAGCTGGATTACTTACCCTGTTGCAAGTCATGTCTATGTGTACTGTTTGATTGTTTTTCTCCCCACCTTCCTCATGTTATGCTGTATTTCCTTCTTGATACATTTCGTTGCATAGTACTTGTACATGTGTAATGACAATAAAATTGAATCTCATCTCATCTCATCATCTCAATACCCAGGTCAGGTGGAGTCTGTTTGTTTGTTAGTTTAGCAATTGTACTAAATAAGAACCTTGGAACGTTTTTGTTATTTTCTATGAGGTTTCGGAAGTGCTCGGCTTTTGCTGCTTTTAGTGCCTTTTTGTAACAGTTTGCACTCTCTTTCCATGCAATTTAATGACCTCTAATTGGGTTTGTTTCCATTTTCGCTCCAGTTTACACGTTTCTCTTTTTAGGGCGCGAGTGGTGTTATTATACCATGGTGCTATGATCTTATCATTTATCCTTTTTGACTTCATAGGTGCGACCACTTCTAATGTATTAGAGAAAATAGTGCCCATGTTGCTGGTCATGTCATCGAGCGATTCTATATTAGTTGGAAAGGTTATTAGAGGAGTCAGATCTGGCAAGTTCTTTACGAAACTATCTTTAGTAGTTGAGGTGATTGTTCTATCCTGTTGAGGTATAAAATCGATATTGGTTAGATCAGCTCCGTGAGATATAATCAAGTCTAGAGTATGATTAAGTCGATGAGTAGGTCTATTGATGTATTGTGTTACACCACAAGAGTCTAGTAGTTCTTTAAACGCCACAGCTAATGGATTGTTAGCACTATCTACGTGGATATTAAAATCTCCAACAATCAGCACTTTATCGACGTTAACAAATAGATCCGATAAGAAGTCTGCAAACTCTATCAGAAAATTAGTGTAAGGCCCAGAGGGTCTATACACAGTAACCAATATAAAAGAGACCAATGATTTTTTACTTTTGTTTGGAACTGTTATGTTCAACGCAAGCATTTCAAATGATTTAAATGTATGCATTGTTCTCCGAGTAACGGTAAGAAAATCTCTAAATATTGTTGCGACACCACCACCTCGACCAACCGGACGTGGCTCATGAATATAACCGTAGCTTGGTGGAGTAGACTCATTTAGACCGAAATAATAATTTGGCTTAAGCCAGGTTTCAGTAAGGCAAAGTATATCAAAACTGTTGTCTGTGATCATTTCATTTACAATAACTGCCTTTGGATTTAGTGATCTAATATTAAGTATCCCAAACTTTAGGCGTTGGTTTTGCTCATTAAATATATTGTCTTTTGGTTTAATAACGATACGTTTTTTTCTCTGACTTTTACATAAATTATTATTTGGTTGTATTATTCGGGGGACAGACACAGTCTCTATGCATTTGGAAGCAGTAACATTCTTAACAGTTGGGTGAGAGGAACGCAGACTATGGTTAAAATTTGTACTTACTAGTCAAATGGTGCGTAGCGTCTTTGAGATGTTGTCGGACAGAATTTCTGCTCCAATGCTGCTGGGGTGCAGCACGTCAGGGCGGAAAAGCCTTGGTCGCTCCCAGAACAGATCAAAATTATTTACAAAGAGCAGCTTCTGTTCAATAAACCATGACATTAACCAATTATTAAGCGTAAATAGTCTACTGAACTTTTAGTTCCCTCGTCGGTAAGTAGGAAGCGGCCCTGATACGATGATCCTCGCCGTGGGCGATGCGTTGCGAACAGTATCGACCAGACTCCTGAAATCCCTCTTTAGGATCTCCGACTGCCGCATTCTCACATCATTCACCCCCGCTTGCAGGACTACGGCCCACTCTTGCATCGTCCTTCAGAATCGCAGTTAACTGCGCACAGAAATCAAGAACACGGGCGCCAGGAAAACAGTGCGCACCTTACCTTGATTGAAGGAAGCGCGTACGTTCCGGACGATTGAGTCTTCGATGACCACAGCGTTGGATTTCCTCTCGCATAGGGCGGCAAAGTGGATTTTGGTAGGCATCTCAAAGACCGGTGGCGGCGGTGGGGGAGAGGTCGTCCCTCCGGTCCTGGATTGCGCCTCTCGCCGAGTGTGTGCCGGTGCAGGAGTGAAATTCGTTTCGGCTCGTCGTGTTCTTGAAGCCTGGGCTCTGTGCAAAGAAACGCTCGGAGTAGAAGGGGTAGGAGTAATACAATCACGTCGAAGACTTACTGCAGCTTTGCGAGCGTCAGCCCGGGATGTTTCCAGCGCCTTTTTACGTTCTCGTAGACGTGTTTGCCTCTCGAGTTGATCATGAATCTGCTTCTCCAATACTTCCAGTTCTGACTGATGTACGAAGAAAGATTCATCATCTGCACTCCGAGGTAACGTTAAGCACATATCTGAATCATTAGCCATTTGTGGTGAAATAATGAGATCAGTGAGGTAAGCAGTAAGATCAGTTTTCAAAAACTAAAGGCTGGGAACGCTAACAGCCTGAGGGCTAATAGCGAATGATCGTATAAAACAAATTTATCTGAGCGTTATATGACGATTTAGGTATGTGATACACTTAAGGATAAGTTTTACCCTCTGTGAGTTATCAATTTAGAACAAAAATATTAAGAAATAGCAGGAATAAACGATATATTTAGAAAAAGTTTGACAGAGCTCTCTATCAAACCACGCGCGCTCAGGGATGGGCATAAATACATGTAAATGTATTTAAAATACAAATACAAAATACTGTGTGGAAAAGTGTATTTAAATACAAATACAAAATACTGTGTGGAAAAATGTATATAAATACAAATACAGTATTTTGTATTTTGAAAATACACAAAATACATGTGAAATTGGTGATTCAGTGCAGGTACCCCTTTTAGGCTGAAATCTATCTGGGCCTATTCTAAATGGCAAAAAGAATGATGTGTTTTAACTGCTAAGAAACTTTCGTTTTCATTTTATTTACCGCTTCCCTTCCCCTGCCCGGTAGGAATTACACAACTACAAAAAAAAGGAACTTTATAAAAAAAAATATTTTATTATGTTTTATCACCATCATAACTTCGAACTCAGTAACAAAAACTCAATAACAGTCAATTATATTTTAAATAAATGATGTTCGATACCCTTTAGCACCACCAGCTTTTCAAAAAGATTGGGTTTAAGGCGTCGTCTGTGTGGCCTATTGATTAAACCCGCAAAGGAAAACAAGCGCTCAACAGGAGCTGAAGAGGGAAGGATTGTGACTTCCTCTCATTGCTCCTTTTTGATGATTTGGAGAACAATTTATCAGAGTCGCCCGCTGTCGTTTCACAGATTTATACAACGGAGAGCACGTCAAGCATAAAAGTCTCGTCGGTTTAATGAGGAGTGCGCGCAGTAAACAGTTTCGCGGCGTATCTATGCGAATTGTGAAAGTATAAACAAGGCTTCAACTGCACAAAGCAACAAGAGAAAGCGGCAACTGTGCGCTTATTCCAACGCTTACCGCGTCACACGTGACACTCCGTCTCGGAGAGCGTGCACAAAAAAAACTGCCTGCCAATGTGCAAATTGAGAATTTGAATTTCCTTTCGCGGCAGTTATAATAACAAATCACAATTACTCATTCACACTTGTTTCTTTTTCCACTCTCATGTTCCAATTATTCCTGCCCACTAAAAGGTGCGCATATATATTTACTTACCCCAATAGCTCTATAAACTATTTAATAAAAGTTAAATCAATTTATATAATCGCTACGAATCTACGACATGTTGATGTTGTCATGACATCACCCATACCTAACACGCAGTAACGTTAATATTTTAAACACAAATAAAATTGACCATGAAATCTTCAGCTTATTCCAGAAAAGTCGCAGATCCAATGCTGTTGTAGCTACAGCTGAAGCTCACGTGCATGAATGTTGGGGCTGGGGAAGAGCGTGTCTGGCCTGAATTATGTTAGTTGATGCACGAAAACACCCTGATAAAAAGGTTGACTGGCTCAAAGTATTTTGAGTATTTTGAAAATACAAAAATACTCATCTTAAATGTATTTAAATACAAATTACATTAGATTTTTCCAAAGGCTTTAAAATACAAAATACTATTTTGTATTTCAAATACGTATTTTAAATACATGTATTTGAAATACTGCCCATCCCTGCGCTCAGCAAACAGGAAGTGACTGCAATCTCCGTGTTCGGCCTCTGGTGCCCTCTGGATACAGAGCGGCAGGTTTTACAGACTGGTTTGGTTTTCCAGTAAGCTGACAAGTTTGACAAGACTTAATATATTTTGATATGTCACGCTTCAATTTTGGCCAAAAAAAACTTTTCAGAATCAACTTATACGTTTTTTTCACTCCTAAATGTCCAGACATGTCATGTGCGGTTTGTAAGACTAGTTGACGGAGAACCTGAGATAACACAATTTGTTGCACAGGGTCACCAATTTCAAACTCTCCATGTGGCACCCACTTTCGAAACAACACATCTTCCTCCAAGTAATATCCAGAAGGAAGATTAATAATTGTATCAAAAGGGACCACTCGGTCAAACAGATCTACAAGAGTAGAGTCAGCTTTCTGTTTTTTAATTAACTCATTTCGTGACACAGACAAGAGGGAAGGGATTTTTTTGAGTTAAACTCACCCTTTTAGTTACAGTCTCAACATCAGGTTGCATTTTACTAATAGATCATGTTACTGCGCATGATGGAAACACGTTCAAAGGACAGGAAAAAATGTCATGACCCGTCTCAGCAATCGACATGGTGTAACCACCAAATTTGGTGAAACATCACGCCAAACTCGATCCCCAGCTAAACCATTCCCCAAAATTACCTGTACTCCTTTCACAGGCAAGGAGGAACGTACCCCAAACTCAACTTCTCCCTGGATCAAATTAGAGCGCAAAACAATTTTATGCAGGGGAACAGATATAACATTTAACCCAATACCCCTTATCAACACGTTGTTGCCCATGTAAGAGTCATTTGAAAAAGGCAAGGCTGACTCCAAAACAAACGTTTCTGACGACCCGGTGTCGCAGAGAATTTTTACTGGTAGATCTTCTGTAGAATTAATCAATCTCACAAAACCGTCTGTAACAAATGGAGAAAATGTTGACACACAGGAAGAGCAATTATCCTGTAGGCCTACATTATTCACTGCGGATTCTGTAACAGCCAGAGCAACTGATTTCACTGAAGATGAAAACTTCGTTTTTGCAACATCTTTTGCTTTCAAAGACGGACAGTCATTCTTCCAGTGACCAAGCACATGACAATAATTACACCTCACCTGGTTTATTCTCTCCTTTTCTCCAACAGAAATATGATGTTCAGGTGAAGCACGCACATTTTTTGAAAACGTGCTCCGATCATACGTGAACTCTTTCTGGAAACTTCCTTCAGACTTTTTGTATCCAAAATAGGTTTTATGAAATATCATGTACAAACTCTGCATGCGTTTGTTTTTCGGTTTTCTTCCAGGACCTAAATTTTTGTCTATAGGCCTCTGGAACCAACTTGTAAGCCCTCAACACTGCATTCTTAAAGAGTAGGTAACATATGTTTTTTTAGGCCCTACTTTGGGTAATGGAGTGTCCAACAACAAGTTTATCTAGATACAATGTGTAAAAATACTTTAATCTCCTAATTATATGCAGTTATTCGTACCCTACTTCTTGACTGACTCTCATATGATTCGTTCCGCGATTCACCCGTCTAGGCCCCTCCTACCCGGTAACATTGTGTCATGTGATTGGTCAGATGGTGTAGTCTGTTAATCATTCTATGAGTTCATAAACGTTTAAAGTATTTCGAGAATTAATTCATCCTTCTGCAGATCCCAGTAAGAAAAAGGACAATTTCAATTCTCTTGTAACCGTATAAATCATGGACTAGTTGACACGGCATACAGTGTACCGTGTTCGTATCTTCAGATGTTATTACAATACAGATAGTACTCGACTTAGTTATTGAAACAAATACTTTGAGAATTCATGGATTGAACAATTAAATCAGCCGAGTAAATAGCAAGATAAACAAACTGTAACACACCAGAAATAACGCACATGCTAATGTTAGCGTTATATGCATCAGCTAAACACAGGCATAAGGTACGAAAATATTTCTTGAAGTTCAGACAAATATCAAAAGTCACACTTACAGGTTGGGACTCGGTGGAGCTAACAGGTCCAAATAGAGTTGGTATTCTCCCCCCTCTCTCAAGGATAGTCGTTTCACATATCTTGCACTGAACGTGCCAAGATTATCCAAGCAATCATCGGCGAAATGACGCGCACAGAGAACAACCCTGGGGTTATACTCCTTCGGTATTCTTTGAAAAATTAATTGTAACCATTTTTCCCTCAGAAGTTCTTGCTTAGGTAGCTGAAATAAGACGGACTTAGTTTCACACCGTAGAACACAGACTCTAGAGATGATACACATGCATCACGAACGTGCGACAGTGTTTGGGGGAGGAGACATAAGTTTTCCCAGCAGTCTCAGCAACACGTTTATGTATAGTGACGTAAATATGCGTCCACGACTCGTTTGTGTGATTCAGAGTCGACCCCCATTTTTACAAGCAAATAACTTCGGACTTACAACTTGGCAGACGGCTTACTTTCAAACACGGCAACATAACAGACTGCATGAAACGTCATTTTCACGATGTCATGTTACGTACGCGTTAACAACCAAATAATTCTTAGCATTTTCTACACTAAGAGACGAATACGTTTCTTGAGCTTTGCCTGTAAAAACAGGCTGCAACATAAGTGTACGATCGTCATCTGGCCAATTTCGTGCTTCTGCCACGCGTTCAAATAACAAAAAGAAACGTTCAACATCCTTTTCATCAAACCTAGGGATCAACCTCATATTAGTCACTACATCGGATTTACACAAAGTCAAATCAGGTGCCAGACCAGTTAAAGGAAGTTTACCATCTCGTATCAGATCTAAACGGTAACGTTCAAGATCAAGCTGTTGTTGTTGAAACTGAAGTTTAGACCTCTCCATAAGATTTTGCATTTCTAACATTTTTTCCTTCGTCTCCTTTTGAATCAGCAACAATTGTTTTTGTTGCTAAAATGTTAATGACATTGTAGACGACGTCGCATTTATCATATCGGACTCTGATTCGAACATTTGAGAGACTAAAATTCCACGTGCAATTAATTCTGTTTTTATCACTGATTTTACACCATCTTTCAGACGTTTATATTGACCTAACAAACTAACTTCGTAGTGACTGGCAAGTTCTATCAGTTGATCTCTAGTCAAATCATTTAACAAGTCTTCTGACGGAGCACTAATGAATTCTTCAATTTTCGAAGTCATTGTGACATAAAAACGTTAGGCTACATTATATATTTTCTAAAATATCTGAGGAGAATTACCCGGAATAAACAATTCCCTCCAACCAAATTTTAAAACTACCTAACCTCAACACTAGTCTTCATATAGCTACTTGCTGTGGGTTTTTATACACTGTAAACCAGTGTTTGCAAAAGTGACGGATTAACGAGCCACCACTACAAAACAGGGACGTGTTCTCGAGACAACTGCTCTAACTGTTTTAACCGTACAAAAAAATAAGCCAAAATAAAAAAAATTGAAGCATCCCGTTCAAGGACACCCCTCTAAACCTAACAGGGAAAAGTTTAATCCAAAACAATTTCTCCTCAAATATAGAAGCGAACACTTACCAGAGTTGAAGCTCCCGCAAAACAATACGAAAAAAACTAAACCAACCAGAATAATCCTCCAAAAATTTCGGAAACAATACGAATTTTACCAAAAATAATACATACTTAACGAAAAAACATTCTGTTTAACGAAACAAAACGTATTATTGAATTGAATTACAAAAATGAACTAACCTTTAACGACGAGCACCGAAAATTTGTCACGACCGCCTCAAAACCGTGACAAATGAATGGAGGAAATACTCAGGTTGGTATAGTAGCAACGAAAAGTGCTTATTAACATAATTAGAATAATAAATAAAACATGAAAACAACAAAATCCAAGACCATTATGACTAACGTCAAAGCGTCAGACAGAACCAAATGTAAATCAAAACGAAACAAACGGGAGCCAGCCAACCCCCACACCAACAAGCACCAAACGGTTTTATAGTGGGTAGACCAGGTGGACATTGTTGACTTGAGTCTCCTAGCCACACCCAGCAGCCGGCCATAGCGGGAAGAACCAGGAGACCCGTGACATCACATATTGTGTTTTTCTGTCCCCAAAGCTGAATGTTGATTTCATTAAATGCAGCTGTTTGCATCTTTGCATCTTCCAGAAATTCTGTAAACCCTGTTGGCTTTTCACTCTTTTGATCTGATAGGAAAGCTTTGATCTCCTCTTTAATGGCCCAAAAGCGCCCAAAAACTCTGCCTTTGCTGAGCCATCTAACAATGCTGTCCAATAGCAAGTCATCATAGCTGGCATTAACCTCTGTCATAAATTATCTTAGCAGACAATGCTGTAGTGATGATGATGCTCTCAAAAAGTTTATAAGTTTCATCACTGTTAACATGACCTTGCCATACTCTGGTACCAGACTAGCACAAAGAACAGACTGGTGTTTGATGAAATGGTAAGATATCAAGTCAGTGTGGTCCCCTTTCAAACGTGCAATAATCCCCTCTCTCTTCCCATCATGGATGGAGCTCCTTCTGTGGTGATGGAGACCATCAACTTCAGATCTAAACCTCTTTTTGTCAGCTTTGCTTTGTTGGTCTTGTGAATGTGCTATCCTCGTGTATGTATTTCAAGAGCTGTTAAACCAAACAGGTCTTCCCAAAGTTCTTTCTTTGTTTCATCATAGAATCTCACAAATACCAGAAGCTGGGCATTATCAATAGTATCTGTTGTTCCCTTTTAGCTGAGAATGTAACCACACAGCTTGATGAGGCCATTCAGAATGCATCGTGCATTTCTTTAGCTTCGGATGAAACGTCTCTGGTTACGTCTGTAACCCTTGTTCCCTGAGAAGGGAACGAGACACTGCGTCGCCATGGCAACGCTTTGGGGAACGCCTCAGCGTGACCAGCTCTGAGCACGTGTTTCAACATCGTCCAGTAGTGAAACGATACGTCATAGATGACGTATAGACCAGGAAGTATAAAACTACATCCGAAACAGTCGACTTCAGCTCTTTTCTTCTCAGCAAAGGCTCTGTGTGAAGTGTGTGTGTCTAGTTAAAAGAAGTGTGTTTGGTTAGCCAGTTTGCTAACATGTCCGAGAAAAGTTTCAGATCTTGTGCTCCTCCTTGTTCGCGTTTTATTACGAGCAATGATTCGCATGATCTGTGTGTAGTCTGTCTGGGAGCGGAGCATGCACAGTCCGCGCTCGAGGGAGCTGTGAACTTTTACCACAGCGTACGCTCCGTTCCCGCTTGGCACTGTTTGATAAACACGGCCAGGTGCGAGCTCCGCGTGGTGATGGTCCCGCTTCTGCCGAGGCAGAGCGGAGGCTTCGCTCGTGGGGCTCGCAGATGGACGTCACGGAGGCTGAAGAGACATGCTCCGGCTTCTCTTTACCCTCCGTGGCTTCCACCTCTCTCTCTGCTGAGTCGGGAGCACGCACTGCGGTTTCTCCCGCTCAGAGAGGGAGTCCGGTTCGGCAATGTTCTGCATCTGAGGATGTAGACATAACTAGTATCGAAGCAGGAGAGTTAGATTGTGTTCCCCCTCTTGCTGCCTAGGTACACGCCGATCTGGTAGAAGTCATGACGGCTGCGGTAGCCCAGCTAACAATAGACTGGCCGCAAGATAAACCTAACGCTCGTCCTGATAATAAGATGGACGAGCGATGTCTCAAGCATAACACACAGCCCTCACGACGCAAACTCCCGTTCTTTTCTGACCTACATCAAGAGATGTGTAGGTCGTGGCAGCATCCTTATACCGCACGAGTATTCACGCCACAGACCTGCATTTATTCTAATGTTCAGGGCTATAAAGAACGAGGTTACGGGGCGATGCAGAGAATAGAACAGACGCTTGCGAGCTATCTGTCTCCATCCACGGCTTCGTCCCTAAAAGCCCCTACCTTGCCATCAAAGCCATGCAGGGTGACATCGACTTTGATCGGCGAGGCATATGCGGCAGCAGGGCAGTCCGGGGCTTGCTTACACTCTGTGGCACTACTTCAGGCGTATCAGGCGGATGCGCTATGTGAATTGGTCGACACCGGACTGGTGGCGGCGGATGTGTTACAACCCGTCCGTCATGCTTTGGACGTTTCTCTCCGTGCTACTCGTGAGACTGCCCGTTCTTTGGGCCGCTCCATGGGCGCTATGGTAGCCACTGAGAGGCATTTATGGTTGAACCTGTCAGACATGAAACCATCTGACAAGTCAATTCTTCTGGACGCCCCATTGTCCCCTACGGGCCTTTTCGGCAACGCTGTAGACACCGTTGTTGAAAGGTTCGAGGAGGCTAAGAAACAGGATGTGGCATTTAAACTTTATCTTCCCCGCCGCGGACAAACTCCCCAGGCGGCGGGGCGAGAACAGCCACAGGCGTCAACTAGCTATCGTGAGCGTCAGAGGCAGAGTGTTGCTTCCCAAGCCCCACCCCAGAAGGATGGGGGTTCAGGAAGAAAATATAATCCGCACCCTTACAAACCTAGGACTGACCTGAGGGCAGTCATTCAGGCGAGGAATTCCCCCCGAGGAGCCTGCGCTCGCACCTCATTATACGGTGCCCGTTCCTCCTCGGTGTCCCCAGAGGGTTCAGCCGGCTCTGCCAATCGAGGTTTGCCGAGCCGTTGCGGTTCCCGTAATAATATCACCAGAGGCTGGCCCCGAGAGGCTAGTCCCCTTAGTCGACCATTTAGCAGCCTGGAAGAGTCTACCAAATGTGTCACAATGGGTCCTGCGCACGGTAGAGCAGGGTTACCGGATCCAATTTCAAGTCCCTCCGCCCCGCTTCAACGGAGTTTTGCACACCGAGGTGTGCCCCCAGCAGACTCTGGTGATGGAACAAGAAGTAAAAACTCTCTTGTGCAAGGAGGCAATAGAGTTTGTAGGTCCTCACGAGAGAAACTCAGGCTTTTACAGCCGGTATTTTCTTGTACCTAAAGAAGACGGGGGATTACGTCCGATTTTAGATCTGCGACATCTAAATCGGGCAATGCAACGACTCAAATTCAAGATGTTGACGTTGAGACAGATCGTAGGACAAGTCAGGTCCGAGGACTGGTTTGTCACGATCGATCTAAAGGACGCGTATTTCCACGTCTCCATTTTTCCTCGTCACAGAAAGTTCCTAAGGGCGGTTCAACATCGAGATGTTGTTCTCGCACATATGGAAGAACTGGGGTTGAGGCTGAATGCCAAGAAAAGTGTGCTTTCTCCAGTACAGAGAACCACTTTCTTAGGAGTAGTATGGGATTCCATCACGATGCAGGCGCGGCTCGCGCCTGCTCGTATTGTTGCAATCCTGTCAGCCGTTTGCAGAATAAAGCTAGGCCAATCACTGACTGTAAAGCTTTTTCAGAAGTTGTTGGGACTCATGGCAGCTGCGTCCAACATAATTCCTGTTGGCCTGCTATATATGAGACCTCTACAGTGGTGGCTAAAAATTAAAGGGTTTTCCCCGAGGGGCAACCCGTTGCGCATTATCAAGGTGACACGCAGATACCTGCACACACTGAGAATGTGGAAAGAACGGACCAGTGTTGGGAAGCAGTTGTCGGCGCGTTGCACTGACAACCGATGCTTCACTCACAGGTTGGGGAGCTGTTATGGAAGGCCAATGGGGCCAAAACCGATGGGGGAGCAAGTTTCGATCTTGGCACATAAATTGCCTAGAGATGATGGCAGTGTGTCTGGCGTTGACACACTTTCTCCCACAACTCAGAGGCCAACATGTGCTTGTCAGGACAGACAACACAGCTGTGGTCTCATATATAAATCACCAGGGGGGTCTGCGGTCACGGCAACTATACAAGTTGGCACGTCAGATCCTCCTGTGGTCTCAGGGGAAGCTGCTCTCCCTGAGGGCAGTATATATCCCCGGTCACCTGAACCGAGGAGCAGACTTCCTGTCGAGACAGGGGCTGAGGCCCGGGGAATGGAGACTCCACCCAGAGGTGGTGGAGCAGATATGGATGAGGTACGGCCAGGCAGAGTTAGACCTCTTTGCAACTCAGGGAAACACGCACTGTCTGCTATGGTTTTCCCTGACACATCCAGCCCCTCTAGGGCTGGATGCCATGGCACAGGTGTGGCCGAGGCTTCACCTGTACGCTTTTCCCCCGATCGCTCTACTCCCGGGAGTTCTGGAAAGGGTGCGCAGGGACGGAGTTCGCCTACTTTTGGTAGCCCCGTTCTGGCCGGCCCGAGTGTGGTTTTCCGACATCATAGACCTGTTGGAGAACTCTCCATGGGAGATTCCTCTGAGGAGGGACCTCCTTTCTCAAGCGGAGGGTCAGATACATCACCCACGCCCGGAGTTATGGAAACTATGGGTTTGGCCCCTGAGAGGGCTAGCCTCTTAAACACTGGTCTCTCAGCCGAGGCTGTGGAGACCATGCTTAATTCCAGAGCTCCTTCTACAAGGAAGCTTTATGCCTTAAAGTGGGGAGTCTTCACTACTTGGTGTTCAGCTCACCGCATGGACCCTGTAAACTGCCCGGTTTCAACAGTGCTTGAGTTCCTGCAAGATCGCTTTGCTGCAGACTTATCTCCTTCTACTTTAAAGGTGTATATGGCGGCCATTTCTGCCTTTCATGTTCGGCTAGGGGGCATACCTGTTGGTAGAGACCCCTTAGTTCTACAGTTTCTTCGTGGTGCTCGCAGGTTGAGGCCTGTGAGCCACACTAGGGTACCTACCTGGGACTTGGCTACAGTTCTTGAGGGGCTGTCAGCTCCTCCCTTTGAACCGATTGATTCAGTCGCTCTTAAGTTTCTCACTCTTAAGACAGTCTTCCTGATGGCTATTACTTCTCTCAAGAGAGTGGGAGATCTTCAGGCCTTGTCGGTTTCCCCTACGTGCCTTGTATTTGCTCCTGGTTTGGTTAAGGCGTTCCTTTTCCCCCGGGTAGGATACGTGCCTAAGGTAATGGATAATGTACCGAGACCCATTACCTTGCAAGCATTCTGTCCTCCACCTTTCAGGAGCCAGGAAAGGTTAAATTTGTCGTGTCCAGTGCGAGCACTGGACTCGTATGTACACAGAACTGCGGCATGGAGGAAAGCGCAGCAGCTCTTCGTATGTTTTGGTTCACCGAAGAAAGGTCTTTCGGCAACCAAGCAAACCATTAGCAGATGGATAGTTGAGACTATCTCTCTGGCCTATGAGGCCTCTGGCAGACCATCGCCTTTGGATGTCAGAGCTCATTCTACTAGGGGTATGGCGGCCTCCGTAGCCTTAAGGTCGGGGGCGTCTATGCGGGACGTGTGTGATGCGGCAGGCTGGTCCTCTCCGCTCACATTCGTGAGATTCTATAGTTTGGACATGAATCTCACCCCGGGAGCCCAGGTGCTTGTGTCTTCCACATGACATTTTTGTACACACATACAGGCATTTGGGCGTATGGCGGTTTGGGTATTTCGTTCCCCAAAGCGTTGCCACGGCGACGCAGTGCGAGTTCCCTCGAAAGGGAACGTCTCGGGTTACGTCTGTAACCCTTGTTCCCTGAGAAGGGAAGAGACACTGCGTCACCTTGCCATACTCCCTACATCCCTGTAAGCCTTTTGCTTCGAAGTTTTTCGAGCTGAAGTCGACTGTTTCGGATGTAGTTTTATACCTCCTGGTCCATACGTCATTTATGACGTATCATTTCACTACTGGACAATGTTGACACACGTGCTCAGAGCTGGTCACGCTGAGGCGTTCCCCAAAGCGTTGCCATGGCGACGCAGTGTCTCGTTCCCTTCTCAGGGAACAATGGTTACAGACATAACCCGAGACGTTTCATCCGAAGCTAAAGAAATGCACGATGCATTCTGAATGGCCTCATCAAGCTGTGTGGTTACATTCTCAGCTAATATTTCAGTTCTTCTAATTGCTGTGGAATGTGACAATGGAATCTGTTTGATATTTTTTCTTTTGCCATCAAGCAAGTTCTCTATAACTTTACCCATGGATTAGTTTACCAACTCTGCACCTGTAAATGGCGTTTGCCCAACTTGTCATATTGAGCAGATTTATTTTTCTTGTTCTCAGCTCTGTGTTCAGATGACTTGTTTCCCCCAAATATCTGTGTTTTGAGTCATAGTGTTGCTTAATTGACCATCTAAGGAAATTTCACCACCACCCAAAAGAAATACGACCATCTGACCATCCCAGCTAAGACGGACTTCTTGTCATATTAATGCTGAAGTCACAATACTTGGTTTTTAATGCTAAACTTACATCACATGACAGGAGTTTGAAGTTATAGCTGCATTCAGTGGCCCTGATTGGAGGTTCCTGGGTGGGTGTTTGCGGGGGGGCTCGTTGGTTGTGGTTGGGGGGATTCATTTGCTGGGGCTATGTGGGTCCGGTTTGGTCTTGTTTTGTGGTCGATGTCGGACAACAGAGGAATAAAGTTACAACATGCCATTACTATTTTCCATGGTTGTTCCTCTGTTTTCTGGTGTCGATTGTGGAGTGAGGCCGGGTTGAATCTGCACAGTTTTCGAAGAGTGGGAATTTCTGGTTTGCGGATGGTGGGCTCTTCCTCGTGGATATTTGCTCAGTGGCTTTTGGTCCGGGTCACTGAGTGCAGCTATGACACTTCGGAGGGGATCTGGCCCTCCCGGCTGAGCCTGGTTTCTCCAGAGGTTTTTTCTCCATTAATCAATCATTGGAGTTTGGGTTCCTCGCCACAGCAGGGCAGTGTTGGCTTGCGCACCCGGGAGACTTCATTTATTTATTTATTAATTAGATATTATTTATTAGAATGATCTTGCTCGTTCTATACACAACATGCACTGTGCTGTGTTTTACCTTTGTGTTTTTCTGTTTTTCCTGTTTGCCCTGTAAAGCTTCTTTGGAACAATGCACATTGTGAAAAGCGCTATATAAATAAACTTGAATTGAATTGAATAAAGCAACCTGTGAGGCTGCACCGTGGACAAAGCAGTTTGTGATGCATGATCGTGCTGTTATGACAACACGTGTATGCTGTGCAGAATGCATTTGGCATAAAACAGTCCGTGATGCATGCAAGCACTGTTATAACAATGCGCGTATGCGTCACGGAAGGCATCGTGCATAAAACAACGCGTTATGCAAACACGAGCAGTTATATGTGTCACAGATTTCGTCATGCAATACGCATTCTGTGATGCATGAACGCGTTGGATTAACATTGTAGAATGCATCACACATAAATCAGTTTGTGATGCATGCGTGAGCTGCAATGACAACACGTGTATGCGTTACAGAATATGTAATGTGTTTTTTGCAGTAAATAAGTTATTACAATATAAAATATATATATTGTAAGTCCAGTGCATTGTTCTTGGAAATTGGATCCATTTTCTAGTGTGAATAAACACAACTTACTGGAAATGGATCAAACCTTTCACCAGTTTGAATAGACACCAAGGACATTTTCAGCAGGGAAGCATTTACATTTAGGCATTTGGCAGACACTTTTATCCAAAGCGACTTACATTGCTTTATCCTTTACATTTTACATAGATATTTGCAATTCCCTGGGATCGAACCCACAACCTTGCCTTGTTAACGCAATGCTCTTACCACTGAGCTACAGGAAAGCTAACTTCATTCAGTAGTCATCAGTTCATCGACACTAGCCTTTGTTCCTGTGTTTATGGACATTCTGCACTGATGACTTCTAACTGCCCACTGTGCCACCGAAACTACGTGCAGCTCTCACAACATCTCCGGGTAACCCACAATGTCCTCAACATGAAGGAGAGGAAACTGATCCTTTCACTGGAATCGGGCTATGTTTCATACAGGGAGGGTCCCTGCGGGATCCCGGGATGTGGGAAAACAAGTTCTCGCATGGACCGCCATATCCTTGGTCTAAGGGGGCACAAGGTGACGCGATCCGGGACTTCAAGAGGCTTAAAGTCATTTAAAAGCTCGCTGCCCTCCGCTTCACCTGCCCAGCGATCCCGATGGCCACGCTTTTGAACATCAATGAAATTCAGAACTTCTCAGACAACTAAGGGGTAGAGCAGAGTGACAAGGAGAAAATCAGACATGCGCAGAGGAAAAATGCCAGCGCGCCTGGGCCAAGCTCCTGTAAGACAATGCTGAGCATTACAAACAGAATGACATCCTGGCCGCCACGCTGAAGGAGGTGACGAGGAGATGTAAGAGGTTAAAGAGGAGGATCTCAGATGTGGCAGCAAAAAAAATGCTATCTACCCTGGAGCCCGAAATGGAAGGGGAGCCGAGTGTGCAGCCCTCAGAAGATCCGGCCAGGGTAGGCCTCAGCCCTTCGGCCTCCACCACCCAGCCAGAGCCTCAGGATGAACATCCGTATTACCCGGAGCATGTCGGCGCCCTAAGTAAGTGTGGAACATTTATTTCATTTATTTACATTTGTAAATACATTACAAGTTTAGATTTTGGATCAAATTTAGACTTATAGTGTGTTAAAAACACGACTAAGTAAATGCGATTTAATCATGAACAGAGGAAACAGATCTGACAGACAGTGGCAGATTGTTCTTGATCTTGAATAATATAAAGTGATACTATTAGAGGCCTCTAGCCGGCCTATACATAATTACAAGATTCACAGACTCACTGAGTAATAGTACAAGGCTCACCAAGAGAGATCGGACCCCTCTTCCTAATTAAAAAACAATGTTGCCTCAAAAGTATATCGTATAAAAAATATTTTAGGATATGTGGCGGAAGGGGAAATCCAGTCTGGGGAACATGCTGTTCCTTAACAAAACTCTGAAGTTCAGGCAGTGGATGGACAGACTGACTGCGGGCATCAAGGATTACGGAGACGACCATTACCTCAAAACGTGGCTCAGTTTCTCGATTATGTGCCCGAGACCCCCGAGACGGGGGAGTGTATCAAAATATGCTGGTTGAAGATGTGGCCAGTGCCTGTGAAACGGACCCGGCTGGGAACTTTCTAATCAATGTGAGTTACTCACTTTCTCATTCTCAGACACCTCACTCGCTCACTCACCTCACTCACCCGCTCAATCTTTGCTTTCTCTTCTACAGATCGCAACCCACAAGACGAACCGGCCTCTGGGGCAGCCCAGCTGACCCTAATGGATGAGGAATATGAGTGGATGGAGGCCTTCCTCAATATAAGAGAAACGCTGGTCGGAGGATTCAACTCTGCATTTTATTTTTGCACCTCCAAGCCAAACCCGTGTAAAAACTTAAATGCACATTTTCAGGATGCACGGGTGGAGATGGGGTTGCCAGGAACCCCGAACTTTACAGACCTCTGCCATGAAAACAAACTGGAAAATGGATCGGACTTTTAAACTCACATTTAAGCAATATTAGTTTGTAGTTTTGCTCTTCAACAAAAAGTAATTTGTTTAAATGAAATTAGATTTAAATGTGAAATACAATTATTGCTTGAATTTGCTGGTACATAAACATCATTAAAAATAAATCCTCTATGGTCAATAAAAATGCTATCATTCAAAGAAGATTCAAGATTACTTAAGAAAAGTAACTTAAAAGCTATAGGAGACAAAAGGAAAAAAAAAAATCACATAAGGAACATTTGCCATGTGTATTACAAATGTCCTAGTGTAAGATGTATTTAAACAAAATATTCACATCACTTATGCATAACATAAAATGTAGGAATACAAATACAACAGCACATAATTAACAAGTTGTCTGATTTGAGAAAATGCTTGCCTTGATTCTTGTTTTATTTCATTTAAGACTATACACTTTTCTAATGTCGTGAAATAAGCAGCCAATGGGTCCATCCTTGTGTTCTTTCCCAAGCCAGTAGTTCCATCCAATAAAACGTTAACTGTGTTGTAGAGAATGTTTAGTTAGGTGTCCCCTGTAGCGGTATATACAGCGGGTACAGAAAGTATTCAGACCCCCTTCAATTTTCACTCTTTGTTGTATTGCACCCATTTGCTAAAATCATTTAGATTCATTTTTTTCTCATTCATTTCCACACAGCACCCCATATTGACAGTGAAAAAGAAAAACTGACATATCACATGGTCCTAGGTATTCAGACCCTTTGCTCAGTATTTAGTAGAAGCACCCTTTTGATTTAATACAGCCATGGGTCTTTTTGGGAAAGATGCAACAAGTTCTTAACCCCTGGATTTAGGGATCCTCTGCCATTCCTCCTTGCAGATGCTCACCAGTTCTGTCAGGTTGGATGGTAAATGTTGGTGGACAGCCATTTTTAGTTCTCTCCAGAGATGCTCAATTGGATTTAAGTCAGGGCTCTGGCTGGGCCATTCAAGAACAAACACGGAGTTGTTGTGTAGCCACTCCTTAGTTATCTTAGTTGTGTGCTTAGGGTCATTGTCTTGTTGGAAGGTAAACCTTCCTCAGTCCTCAAAAACCATATAAAAACCATGCAAACAAGTGACTCCTGTGGTGACTCCAGTGGTTGAAATGCATATGAGAAACGCTTTAATTATTCTGTTACATACCCGTGCATTAATTTGGTCGATTATTAAATTTACTTTTATTACCTTTATGCTTATTTTGTTTGGTCACGTTTCATATAGTTTATTAGGCAGACTCGTGCAATTTCTGATTAACTGCTTTAAAAGTCGTCACGTGGTTTCCGGTAAGGGAACAGTGCGGATCGATGCTCGCTGTTTTTTGCGTTGCATTGTGGGACCTTTTAGGGAACACAATTTTCAGTGCTCTTTTTGCGCAACAGGAAATTTCAGGAAGAAAGTAATCTTAAATTTTACACCTACTGTAAGTGTTGTAATTGTAAGCACACATTTGATCTAGCTTTATCCTACTTGACTGATCATATCTTAAGCACTTTTACAAATTTCATGTTACTCTTATTAGTTATTAAACCACTAGGTCTGAATCATATATTGTACATTTTCATGTGGCATACCACAAACAAAATCCATGTTTAAGTGAACATAAGATGTTAATTCACCAATCGCATCAAAGTGTGTTACCACATTAACATTATTTATACAGTCAATGTAATGTGCTAGAAGGAGCTGGATGCAGCTTTGCAAACCGAGGAGGCGGAGCAGTACACGTGTTGCGCTTTCTGAACAATATTCGCTTGTTAAGACCGATATTGATCTCAAAGTCTTGAATGGACTAGACATGGGAAGAACTTTACATTCCGACCATTCCCTGTGCGCTATAAACAGCCAACACATTGCAAATGAAATGCGAAAGAGAGTAGTTGGAAAGGTCCTTCAAAGTGGAACAAAATGGTGTTATGGTAGATGAAGCTACAACTGACAGTAAAAAATCAGTTTTCATCATTTATATTAGAGCAAGCCTAGGGATGAGTGAAGAGCCACTAACATTGTTCTTGGATCTTGTTGAGCTTTCTGTTACCGATGCAGGTGAAATGTATCAAGTTCTAATGAATAAGCTATCACGTCATGGCTTCTCTGAAGATATTATGAGGGAGCGCTTTGTTTGCTTTGCATCAGATGGAGCTTCTGTCATGGTTGAAAGTAAATCAGGTGTTGCAACCAAAATTGTAGAAAAGTTACCAACGTGGTGGTGTGGTACTGCATGAACCACCGTCTTGAGTTGAGTGATTGAAGAAGTTGCAGGGATGAATGAGTTCCAGTTTTTCTTTGACAAAGTGTACAGTCTCTATCATGCATCGGCCAAAAACCGCCGTGAGCTCACTGAATGTTGTCAGGAACTTGCATTACAGTGTCTGAACATAGGGAGAATTCTCCGCACTAGATGGATGGCATCCAGTTACAGGACCATTAAAGCTGTATGGCAGCAGTACCCTGCACTCCACAAGCACTTTTCTAATGCCTCAGTTGATTCTAAAAGATGTTCAACAGAGGGATGCATGTTCAGTGCTTTAATAAAATCGCCTTTCTAAAGCAACCTTTTCGGAAGAATCTTGGGAGTCATGTATGATGCTTTAGAAGAGTTGTCCGAATTCTCGGTCTCTCTTCAAGACAGAAACATGACGCTCCCCAAGGCTGAAGCAAGTCTCAGTCGGCAGGTCCGCGTGTTGAAGTCAATGGCAGAGCACCCTGGACCAAGGGCAGAAGAGGCTCGGACTGCAATGGGGTTGAAGCTATTCAAGGGAGTGCCACTGACAAATAATTTAAGACATAGCAGAGAAATAAACCCCAAACAGTTTTTTCATGCTTTGGCTGCTAATATCGAAACAAGACTGGGATGCCTGCCTGGTAAACATAGAAGCAAAGAAGAGTACTAGAGCTTCCTTAATGTCAAAGTACTGCAACCATCCAACTGGCCAGATGTCTGTGGTGTTCATTATGCCGAAAAAGAAATACAGGAACTCTGCTCCTTTATCAAGCTTGATAATGTCAGACATATTCAGAGAGAAAAGAGGGAAAATATTGATATGGTCAAAGTCAAAACTGTAGATGAAATGAATCCACCAGCACCAGAAGAGCCAAAACCCCTCCTTCAAACAGTGAACACACTGGTCATCTCCACAGCTGAGTGTGAATTTGGGATCAGTCAGATGAACACTTTAACCACAACCTAGAAGCACCCTAGAGATACAAAGTATGTCAGCCTTGCTTTCCATCAAGTCTGTTGGACCTCCACTACAAAAGTTCAAACCAGATGTTTATGTCCATGAGATACTGTAGGGGAGAATGGGGTAGGCAGCAATGCAGCATTGAACTGCTCCGTTATTCATTTTGCTTTTCCTTTTTTGTCTTCTGTTTGAGTTGAAGAAATTTCAGGTGGTGGTCTGTATTTGTAAAATACGTTTTATTTTCTGAGTTCTGCTGTAACTGTTGAAGTGTTAGATGATGAGGCACACCCATCCCACCTTCTGCTTTAGTTCTCTGCACGTAGATCTTCTTAATTCTCAAGAGTTTCTTTATTCAAAATGAACAGAGTGACCGTTTTATCCAAATAAAAAAAAAGGACTCTTATATTAATATATATTGGGATACATTAAAATATGAAAACATATTTATACTCATATAGATACTCATTTTGGGAAAACTTCAAAATTGTAACTCTCATTGCTACCCCACTGCCCAAATGTTTTGAGACACCACTGACGTCACAATCCACTGTTTACTTTCTAAAGTTGTGAGTGTTCTGAGAACTTCTGGTTGAATAATGTGCTCTCAGAAGAACCAGACATGTGTTATGAGGTGTCCTTATAAAGCTTCAATCTAATAGTGTTTGTATGAGACACAGCTGCTCTCCAATGTCCAGTTTAATGAGTAAATTGATGTGTGATGTCATCAGTTCTTCCTTCACCAATGAGAACACATAAGATCTGATGATGATGATGAGCAGCAGCTGTACACAATCAAAAGCTCTTGTACTTCAGCACTTAAATACACTGACTCAACACTTATATTCCAATTCTAGTCATTATACAATCCCAATATTGTTCATGTTTACTAAATAAGGTCATGTTAGACATCAAATTAAAATCAAACTTTGAAATTAAAACTTTGTGTCTCAATTCCATGGCTTTCACAGACTGGGTCACATATGTAATCTAAGACTACAGACCGTCAAATGTTGAGAGAAATCACGAAGACCAAGAAGCCAAGTTTCAAAGTCTTCAATCTTTAATTTGTTCGAACAAGTCGAAGAGGGACATACAGAGTTCATCTGAAAATGCCCCACAAATACACATCTGTTGTTTTGAAGTTATCACAGTTTAAACCAATCATGTTAACTTGACATCATCTTCCAATCGGGTTTCATATGATATCATCTTTTCATTAGCCCGTCCCTCTGCGCTCATAGTTTCGGCCTACCATATTAGGATTGAATGGTGGCGTGCACTTCTTAAAAACAAGTGCCTTTTTATCTTGACAATTTCCCGGGGGGTTTGGACGATACATGATTTAACCTTGTTTTAATTAAAATGAGCTCATTGTTTAGCGATAATGAGCTACCCAGTGTCCTTGGTTGTATGTGATTTAATAAAACTTCTCTACAAAAGTGTGTGGGGAGTTAGTCTTTGTGTTAAAAGTTATTTGGTGTGTGTGCAGATGTTCAAGTGTTCAGACTCATCACATTAGCTTTGTTAAAATGAGCTCACTGTTTAGAGATACCAGCGTCCTTGACTCTATGCGACAAACCAAACTTCCATATTAACACTTATGTGTGGTGTACGTGCAGTTAAGATAAGATATTTGTTGTTCATGCAGGTGTTGTACATGAGGCCCAATATCGTTTCATAAGAATACATGAAACCTATAACTAACTAAATGTATTATTTTATATAAGAAAACTCAATACTATAATAGAAAAAAACACCATACTCTATGCTATGCATTAGCAGCATATTTACAAACCGCACAACTGTACTTTTCAACTGCAGCATATCTTATTTAAACTGCAGTTTATATTCTGACACAAATCTGTTGCGTGTATTTTAAGGCACCACAAAGACTCATCTATAAGTCATCTATAAGTTCATGAGAATGATTTTTAGTAGAGGTGCTCCGATTGATCGGTCGCCGATCATAATCGGCCGATAATCACTTTGGGAAGTATGATCGGCGGTCTCTAAAAGGGAGAGCCAGAAATGCAGATCAGACGACGCAAAATTGGCGAGACATTTATTTTATTCGCTATGAAAATGGCTTCACCGATCTAGGAATTCTACAAGGTGTGTGAAATAGACAATGCATTATCAATCTGAAACGTGTGTACTAAGCACCCAAAATATTTTTACACCAGCAACCTCTTTAGACATTTGAGGGTTAGTCACGTAAAGGAGTGTGAGTAGTTTTCAAAGTTAGCTAGCGCTATTAAAGAGCGGGACAGTTCAGCAGCTCGAGCGCCACTCAGCTGCAGAGATCGCGTCAACAGAAAATTATTATTTTTTCTACCAGTGATGGAAAAATCTGAAGGCAATCTGTCATTTTGACGGACTACACTAAAGGCGATTTGTAATTCCCCTATTTATCATTTCGTGTCATTAGAACGTGATCGTGAATAGACTGAACGTGATTGTGAGCGGAAGGAGGTAAACTATCGCGAAGGGACCTGTGTTTCCTATTCATGATCTTACTCTCAAATGCCTGCTCAGTTTTGCTTAACGCACATGTCATCAACAGATAGGGGAGAGTGGGGGCGGTTGCAACACTTTTTACATTTCCTTCAGTTTCTCAGCGACTGTTTGTATTAGAAAGACAAAAAGTATATATATTAAACCCATATATGTCACCTACCTGCCCATACTGTTGCAACATGTGTACATGTGATGATATGAAAGTAATTTGTACTTAAATTGACCCTGAAAAATGTTGCAACAGTACCGAGGGGCAGTTGCAACAGTCATTTAGATGTAATAAAACTCATACTTCGGCATCATTTTTCAAATCTTTTTTTAGTTTATTTGAGACCAGAGTTCACAGAGTTAACTTATTAAAGTAAAAAAAACAAGTACACAACCATGTAACACCTTTGTCAATCCCACAAACTGATGTAGGCCGTAACAATTTCATAACACCACCAAAAGAACACAAACTGATTATTTCATAGCATCAAGTATTCACAATTCCCCATCTGACTCACAATTGTGGCAAACGTAAATGGAACCACCATCAGTGCAGGCTTCATGAGCCCATGCCTTGCACTGCCAACATTGAAGCCACACCTCGCTCGGTCTGGAGTAGCTCTCCAAACAGACAATGCAAAAATCTTCTTCTTTCTCAGTCACTGTCCTTCTCTGTATGCTTTTTCTTCTCGGTTTTGGTTTGTTGTCTTGTTTCCAGTGTGTTTTTTGTCAGTTTTCTCTTAACTTTTGTTGGCTTTCTCTTAACTTTTGCTTTCTCCCTCTCCAAAGCCTCCTTTTCGGGGGTGTCTGTCAAGATGGCCGATTTGCATTTTCCCCTAATGTTTGCTTTCGTTATCTTCCGTGGTCCTGCTCTGGGGTGAGGTCTAACAGTCTCAGGTGAGAACTCAGTTTGCACTGGAGGAACTGTAGTATAAGCAGAAGTCCCAGCATGCACTGGAGGAACTGCAGAAGAAGCAGAACTCCCAGCTTGCACTGGAGGAACTGCAGAAGAAGCAGAACTCCCAGCTTGCACTGGAGGAACTGCAGAAGAGGCAGAAGTCCCAGCGTGAACTGGAGAAACTTCCAAAGGAGCAGATGTCCCAGCTTGCTCTGGAAGAACTGGTGGTGGTGGCCGGTCTGTCACCAAAGATGGTGCAAAGTCACTGTCTTTGAATTTATCTTGGTTATAAGGCCAAATTCCAGTGCTGCTAAAGCCATTCTGCACATTGCCTGGTGTTCCAGCCAATGGGAGGGCCAACCTAACAATTCCAGGAATGTCGTAGATGGACATCGTCAGGCCTGGGTGACTTCTCATCCAGGTATCGCAAAATGTGTTGACATGACGTTTTAGGGGGCCATAAACAGTACGATCGAGTGGCTGTAATTTGTGGGAGCAATGGGGTGGAAACGATAGCATGACAATGCCATTTTCTCTGCAGAAATCTATTCCTCTTACAGAAAGATGGGAGGAATGATTATCAAGGATCAAGAGGACTTTGGCATCCAGTGAGGCCCTCGTGTGGTGGTGGAAATGTTTAAGGAACTGAAGGAAATGGTCCTCCATCATCCACCCTGATTTATTGGCGGCTCCAATGCATCCAGGCGGGCCATCGCGGATGAAATGGTCCTTGAAGTTAACCCGCGGGAATATGAACATGGGTGGAATCATGTTCCCTAATGCATTGCCTGCACATGCAACTGTTACCAGTGTTCCTCTCTCTCCTGAGGTTACTGCCCCCACCTGTCTGACGCCGCGCCCGGCATCAACATTTTCTGGTTCATGGACAACAAGAGAAGCTCAGCTTCCCCTATAATTGTCAAAAAATGAATGGTCAAATATATGTACTATTATGTTAACATTTTATTGACTAAAAATGCGTTAAACACGTTCATCTCGAAAGAAAACAATTTCGTTCAGAATCAGCTACTTAGGTCGGCTGACTCGATTTCCTTCTCATTCATTCCCGTAGTGTACAGTGCATTACTCTGTTGAAGCCCAGCGTCCATTGACTTCAATGGGGCTGCTTTAAACAGTTCTTTTCAGTGCTTAGAAACAAGACGGTCATTGGATAATGCTGCGATTATGTCCCGCCCACGGACGCTCAGCGTCTCTGGGATGAATGGAGGAGTGGGCTGGCCCGAACTCCGAGCGTCTGCGTGATGATTGGAGGGTCTGTCGAAAGACTGCATCTCCTTTTGATTGACAGTGATTTTGTTCTATAAAAAGTCGCTGACGCTAAAGCTATTCAATCTCAGTCCCATTGCGGATTTTTCAAGTGTAGTTGAAAGACAAACTGCTGCAACCTATTTCTTGGTATTTGCTTGCCGAAATTGCTTGCCAATTTTCATCATACATTTCACACAATTATACACCACATTCCTTGTTTCAGTTTAATGTATACCCACATTTCCTCCGTCGTGTTTATATATATTTTTTAGATAGTTTGTTCATTCATTCATTGTGAAATGAGCTTCCCCTCTTTGAAAGACCAGCAGCCGCCACTGATCCATATGTAATCGCGTATAAAATAGCGTCTTTTTGTATAAATAATAGCTTTCAGTAAGTGGACAAATGTCTCTCACTGCGTTTTCTCTGTTCAGTGAAGCGGCACAAATATGACCAAACCACAGCTTTCTTGTCAGAAAACACCTTTTACAGGCACCTGTCATTGTTACTGATTGGACATATGAACATAAACATTAGCTTGTAATTAAATTATTATTTTATGTCCGACAACAGAAACATTGAAAATAAATGAAAAGTCTAAGTCTAGCGCAACCTCTCCTCGGCTGTCAGTAACAGAGACATTTTTAAAAGCATCAACGCTACTGCAAGGACAGTAAGAAGCATAAAGAAATATTAGATTATCAGATAAAATAATGTAATAAATTTGCTTCGATCACGGCCACTTTATACTGTGGAAGGGTTACTGCGACTCATGTCACAGGCTGCTATGTTTTAGGAAAATAATCACACAAAGCTTCAAATAGCTCCTGTAATCGGTGATCGGTATCGGCCGATACAGCTTTTAGTGATCGAGGATCGGTGATCGGCTCCAAAAAACCTGATCGGAGCACCCCTACTTTTCAGCCATTTATTATTGTTTTAATAAAGTCTACATCCAAATAATCTGCAGCAGGTCTCTAAAGTGCATCTAAAACATTTGACGGAAACACATAGCAGATCTTTACTATATACAGATTTATTGGTGTGCATGTTTTTCTCTTTAATATCATGCAGGGTTTACCAAAACACACTAAAGTATTACATTTAAAAAAACTATATACAAATAAATTGACTCATACCTTTTAAAATATTGAAACAAATTTGTTCCAACATTTGAAATGATCTAAGCGTTGTACAGGATATTTTCTGGCTTAAAACACCCACTAAAAGATGAATTAAACAAATGCTAAAACAAACATTTCGACACTAAGAATTTAAACATTTCCAAACAATCAACATGAAAAGCTAATACAATTTGTAACGAGTGCAAACTATGCACTTGTTTTAAAAAGAAACAAACACTTGGGCACAGTAAACATACTCTAAATAAATATACATCAGTATTATTGAAATAACATACAATTAAGGCACACCACCATTATTTAAACTATAGGCAAAATTCATTTCAACATTGAAATGATAAATAAAATAATAAATGAGTAAATCAAATTTCAATAACCAGGTTAACATACTGTACCCATTTCTGAATGCAACTTACGTATTTCCCAAATCAAAAAGATAAAACAAACATCTTAAACATATTCTAAGAACTTATCAACAAACACCTACGCAATCACTAAAAAAATAGTGCAAAAATAATAACCATTTTGCTTTTATTCTAGACCTTTAGTGTAACTTCCTACCTCGAATAAGTCTTCAAGTCCCAAATGGAACTCAACCGACTCAACATTCATTGATTTAGCACCTTCCTCAATCGCCTGTACAACATTCACTGATGTAGCAGCTTCCTTAACCATTATTTACTCAATCCCAACAAGTACATCATTTTGAGTTGTCAGTTTATACCGTCCCATGCTCAGCAAATCCTCCTCTAAATTCTGATGCTCTACAAGCAAATTAAGAAAACTTTCAGTCTCCAAGTACCTCTTCAACACCGAGTCTGACACATTAAGGTCAAGTTCCCCAAAATCACCTAAAACACATATTCTTCCTGATGCAACACTCTGATAGTTTTCAGATTTTTTTAACAGCCCACATTTTTGATATCGATGAAATTTGTTCTTCGCATTAAACTGTATCTTCCAAACCTGTCATTTTGAACACCTCCGAGACACTTTTATCTCAGCTGCAGAAATCTCACCAATGACTGTTGTCACCATCTCTTGTGCCACATACTCACCATGTGGACTTGGATCAGACATTCCAGCCACTTGTATTTCTGTGTAAGGTGTGCTTGTGAGGAACAGACAATCAACAAACTCCCTTGTTCACATTGCAGATAAGATGAGTCTTCCCGAGCACAAGCATCCCAATTTGCTTGTCG
Source organism: Triplophysa tibetana (assembly GCA_008369825.1). Classification (NCBI taxonomy): domain Eukaryota; kingdom Metazoa; phylum Chordata; class Actinopteri; order Cypriniformes; family Nemacheilidae; genus Triplophysa; species Triplophysa tibetana. The sequence goes on from CM017906.1 coordinate 22,405,546, forward strand.
CACAACTGAAATGAAATCTGTCCCATCAGATCTTCCACTTGGCATTTCAACAGAGAAACATTTAATGTCCAACATTTGAGTTGCAATAGCCACGTCAACAACTCGAATATAAATTGCACCAACATAGAAGTAAAAACACAAAAAAATCTGTAATTAATACTTGTCATTGGGGCTTAACAATATCTATCGTATTAGAATTAATTAATGTAAAGATGATAAAACGTTTAACACATTTTCACTATTTCAATACACATAACAAGTGTCCTGTCTGAGCCCTTGCTCTGCTCTGCAGCAGCGACTAAGGGTATTATTTACAGTAGACAGGGCTCTCTGACATGCCCCAATATAAATGTATAGTTTAAGTTTAACATTGAACATTTTTGTTCCTTTATTCATTTACAAAACAGATCTGCAACTTACTAATGCTTGTAAAAGCAACGCAATCAAACATTCCCCCTTACGTTTCCTTTCTGCTGCATCCTAATCTATTCATTGATTAGCGATTACTAGTCTGACAAGTTTAACTCAAACACAATAAAATGAAAGTTAAATGTGGCCCATCCTGTGTCAGAAGTAAACTTGGAATTTGATCAAAAACACATCCAACATGCATTGTAGACATGATTTGTGGCAAAATGCTTTTTGTACAGTTACCCCTGACGCTTTGAAGTCTCCATTCATACAAAGCTTTTGTGAAGAAAATCTTGACTTAAAGTTATTATTAAATGAATTTAATGCCAAAAGAATTAAATGCCATTGTGTTCATGGTGTGTGCAAAAGCAATTCAACACAAGTTATACAGATCATCTCGTTTTGTCAGAAAATAAAAACATACAAGTTTAAACAATTCTCAATGTCAATTTCATGAGCAGAACGGCATGTTTCGCAATGTTTTTTTACAGCTAAGAAACTGAAGCATACTGAAAGATATTGAAAGTAATATAAATTGTCCTTAAATACCCAGTCAAACCTGAACAAGTTTTTTCCCATTTATTACAAATGAATGAGCCTTAACGGTGTCAATAAACTGAAATGGTTTTAAGCGCTGAAAACATTCCCATTTGCAGGCCAACTTATTTTTGACAAAAATATTTGATAACATTTACATTTAGGCATTTGGCAGATGCTTTTATCCAAAGTGACTTGCATTGCTTTATCCTATACATTTTACATAGGTATTTGCAATCCCCTGGGATCGAACCCACAACCTTGCGCAGTTAACGCAATGCTCTTACCACTGAGCTACAGGAAAGCTGGAAGATGGAATAAAAGATGGAAAAACAGTCATACACAAAATTAGACCTTAATAAATAAAGATTAATTTAGATAAATGTCAGAAGCAGGCTATCAAGAAAAAAAGTGTGAAGAAATGGCATACCTGCACCCCAATATAGCTTTGAAGATGCTTCAAAGCAAATGATCACGTTATGGAATTATGCTTTGATGCACATTTAAAGAAATTATTTTCCCTTTTATTGGTACCATGATTCTTATATTTAAAGTGTACCTAACATATGTTTTTTTAGGCCCTACTTTGGCTTATGGAGTGTCCAACAACAAGTTTATGTAAATACAATGTGTAAAAACACTATAATCTCGTAATAATAGGCAGTTATTCGTGCCTTACTTCTTGACTGACTCTCAAAGGATTCGTTCCACGATTCATCCGTCTAGGCCCTGCCTACCCTCTAACCTTGTGTCATGTGATTGGTCAGATGGTGTAGTCTGTTGTGATTGGTCAAACGTGTTCATCATTTGTCACAAATGGAACCCCACTACCATCATCACAGGATTACGGTTTACATGTGGTTGGATGTCATGTATATTATATGTGTAGCTAGAGATGGCGGCGATTTTACCAATATGAGCCCGAGTCTGACGAGGAAGCATCAGAAGACGCTTATTCACAACAAACTCCAGCACGACTGGAGCAAGATGTTTGTCAGTGGCAAGTGACAACTCTTGTCATAAAAACTCCCAGTGTGACAACATGCATATCTATATAGGTTCACGTGCGGCAAATGTGTCAAAATGCAAAGTTAATAGTCAGATTAACAAACTGTAACACCCCAGAAATAACGGTACATGCTAATGTTAGTGTTATATGCATTAGCTAAACACAGACATAAGGTACAAAAATATTTCTTGAAGTTAAGACAAAAATGAATAGTCACAGTTACAGGTTGGGATTCGGTGGAGCTAACAGGTCCAAATAGAGTTGGTGTTCCCCCTCTTTCAAGGATAATCGTTTCACATACCCTGCAGTGAACGCGCCAAGATTATTAAATGAAATGACGCCCGCACAGTTAAACCCTGGGGTTATACTCCTTTGGTTTCGTTTGAAAAATGAATTGTTCGCTCAGACGTTCTTCCTTTGGTAGTTGAAATAAGACCGACTTAGTTTCACACCATAGAACACAGACTCTAGACATGATTCACATGCATCACGAACGAGCGACAGTGTTTGGGGGAGGAGAAATAAGTTTTCGCGTCAGTTTTAGCCAAACGTAGGCGGGGAGTATGTATAGTGACGTAGATATGCGTCCACGACTCGTTTGTGTGATTCAGAGTCGACTCCCATTTTTACAAGCAAATAACTTTATTTATTCACCTTCGGACTTACAACTTGGCAGACAGCTTACTTTCAAACACGGCAACATAACAGACTGCATGAAATGTCATTTTCATGATGTCATGTTAGCTACTCTTTAAAGCTTACACAAGGTAAGGGCACAGCCCTATACAAAAAGATTATATCCTTATATGTACCTTTGAACACTGCTGGAATCTAGAATTATTTTCTTTTATGATTTTTTTAAATTATATTGAATAGGTTGAAATGAAAAATTTGGGCCATATCGTCCAGCCCTAAATACCTGTACAAATTACTTCCAATTGTTATAAACTTACTCCACGTTTCTTGAAGATTTTATTCTTTTGACAGTTGTTGATGCAAAACTATAAAATGTTATTCTGTATTGTTGTAAAATAAATTTACTGAATTTTGAATATGCATTCCTAATTTATATATGAATTACTATCCGACGTTGTCACAACAATATGATTACATAATCTGATGAACAAGGTTGAATTATGACAATGTAATCTAATTGTCACGTGCGTTCTGGCAGAAGAGAGTATACAAATAAAGGGTATTCCAAAATAAAGTTCTTTTAATAAAAATCCAACAGGAAAAACACACGTTAACATAAAACAATAGCAGACAAGGAACTGAAAAAAACACATGAGTTAAATACTTGGGGAAACGCAATCAAGGTAAACTGAAACAGGTGAGGGACTAATTAACTAATAACGAAATTAGACACAGATGGCAAAAGCATAAACCAAAAAAGAAAACAACCGTGACATTACCGCCCCTCCAAAAGGCGCGTCCTCGCGCCCAAAAAGCACCAAGTGGGGAATGGAGGTGGGCGTCCTGGAGGCCGGTGCAGGAAACACAAGACATGACAGGATGGGAGGTCTCCAGGACAATACGTCCAGCTCAGAAGGCCTGGAGGGCGCCGTCCGCACGGGAGGCCTGGAGGGGACCGGCTGGAAGGCCGGACGGGACCGGCTGGAAGGCCTCTGGAAGGGCGGACGGGACCGGCTCGGAGACGAATAGACAGCTGGAAGGGAGCGGCTCACGGGGCTCTACGAGCTCTGGATTACTGCGAGCATCAACCTGTGTGGAGAAGGTGAGCAGTGTCTCTCAGCGCGTGATTTAATGGAGCTAGATGAGGCACGACCCTATCCGTGATAGCCTCGCTCACACATAGGCGAGGGCTCATTATCAACCAGATAAGATCAATAAACTCCCTTACGGGTCTGTCCCTGAACTCGGGCGCCAGACACCGAAGGGAGACCTCATCCAACCCTATAACAAAACACGCGTTGAGAGATTGGTCATCCATACACACCTCACAGCTCAGTAAAATGAAGTCCTCCACATATTTCTCCAGATTTTCCTCTGGAGAAATGTTGAGCTACAGGTAATAAATAACTTACAATTGGTCTGCTATTCTGTCACGTGTAGCTTAGAGACGCAAGACAGCAGAGTAAAATCCAACGGATAACATTTATTCTTGACACACAGGAACGGGGAACAGGCAAAAATAATCAATAACCGACAACAAACTGAGGAAAACACCGGGCTTAATCAAGGGAAACTGAAAGAAGGGAAAACTTAATCAAAGGAAACTGAAAGAGGTGAGGGGCTAATTAACTAAAAAAGAAATCAGACACGGAATGAAAAAAAACAACCAAAACATAAAACAACCGTGACAATTATGAGTGGTCAAATTATTTATTGAGTATAAAGATTTTGAATTACTAAATCCAGCTAAGCTATTTAGACAACTGCAGTAGAAAGATATGGGGTGGTTTTTCAGACGTTTAGAACAGGACCTGGCCTTATTTTAATTAGGATATGTAGTTTTTACAAACATATCTCAAAGAAATATTAATAGCTTGCATCTTGAGACAAAACAATGGCATTTATATATTTTAAGATCGGGCAAGCAGTTTTCAGTTAAGACGCTTCTAAAATGTATTTTAAACCCTGTCCTGGAAAGCACCCTGTAATGTTCAGAATATAATTAAATCATTTGAAACTTTTTACTGGACTGCTTGATTTTTCCAGGTTCAACCTTATGGTCAAAGTATTTATATATTTATGTACATGTTTGTTTTATTTTTATTTAGTGGAGATGTAGGACGGATATAGAATAGAATAAAATAAAAAAACGGAGTACAGTGATATTTCTCACTGGATATGGATACACTGGATATTTAGCTACAGACGTGTAAAACAGGTTAGGTGAGGACTTTAAATGAATTTAATAAATTTAAACAAGACCTGCCATTCAACAATTATCACATATCTTAGTATTTTTACAGGCTGTGCTGTCATTATTTTCAGTACTTTCATATGCCATACATCATGCAATCCTGACACCTGCAGTTTCAAGGCTTTGTTTGTAATAAATGCATAGTAACTAGGTAAATAGGTCAAAAGTGAAATAAACAACACACACACACAAAAAAAATCTTTTAATTTATATTTTATTAAATACAGAAATATCACAAATGCCAACCTTAAGCTTGTCAATGTGAAAACTTGCATAAAACACTTAAAAAATACACACAATTGATTTGTACTGTTCACAAAGAATCATTTTTATTAACAGTGTGTTGTGATGTTAAACAGATTAAATACTTGTAGCCACGTCAGTGGGGGGTGCTCCTGTAGAACAAGAACAGGTGATTTACAGGTCAAATACGTCACTTCCCGGCAGTGCTGTGTTCGCATCGTTTGCCGTCTTCTTGGTTGTCGGTCGCTGGAACTTTTTCACTTTAATTCACTTTAATGTTGTGATTAGTAATTAATTAGTTATTCTTTATTAATTGGTCATAGTTCGCAAGTAGTTCTCAATGATGGTGTTTTTCTTCAGTAATAATCAATACCAAATAAGGAACTACCTTTGTCCTAAATTAGCTATTACTTACTGGTTAGTTAATCTTGCTTCTACAGTATATTAGTTAATAGTATTAACTTAAATGTTAATGTAGTTGTTAGATTTAATTTCCGCATAAATGAATATACACATGCAAACTAATGAATTGTGAAGTTGTTAAGCTCACTGAAGACATTCCTGGCTAGATAGTTGGAGGAAGGGTTTCCCTCTGGCCATATGGGGGGGATTCCTTCTAAGCTAAACATTCTTTGTCTTATCTGCCATACCTTATTTGGTCATTCTGTGAACCCCTGGACATTTGAAACCATCCAGAGGTCTTTTGTTACCTATATAAAGACTTGTAGATTCTAAAATAAATGAGTTCAAAAGCTTGATGCCTTTGTGTATAGTTCTTGTGCTCCCAGATCTGCAGAAGAATTCTCTCACAACATCCAACGTATTTCTGATTTGATTTCAAGTGTAATCCAAAACATAGAAAGAAACTTAGTGTTCGAAAGGAACCTGAAGTTTAACAGTAGTACTACCTATTACTTTCTGCATAGTTACTTGTTAACAACCGACCATTATTCTAAAGCAGGGGTCGGGAACCTTTTTGACTGGGAGAGCCATAAAGGCCAAATATTTCTAAATAAATTTCATTGAGAGCCGAATAGTATTTTAAACGTATAATAAATTAAATATGTCTTACTTTTAATGCGACTTCTGGTGCTGCTTGGTTTTGCTGATGGCCTTGTAGTCTGGTACATACGTGGTGAGGTTGAGCTTCATGCAGGCGTTGAGGCTTCCATAAGTTAAACGTGAACGTAGGTTGGTCTTAATGTTCCTCATATGTGAGAATGACTGCTCACATGCATATGTAGAGCCAAACATGGTCAATGTGGCAATACTCACACGCTGCATTGTGTTGTATGTCACAGGAAGCTCATTCCAAGTTTTAAGAATCCGCTGGTCTTCAGGTTGACTCTCCATTAAGTGACTTTAACTTACTCATCCACATGTCTGATGCCTTCAGGTCATCAACTTTCAGCTCAAAGTCTCAAAGTGGATGAGTGATGAACTTGAAAAGACCAGTGCGCGCACGAAATTCTCCAAAACATGCTTTGAATCACTGCAGGAGATTGGACGTAAAGCAAGCTAGCTGCTGGAGATCCAGATGTTGAGTGGAGTCACTTGCTAAGCATGCATCTCTAAATTGTTGCAGTCTTTCAAAGTGCAGAAGACGACCTGTTTCAATGTCCCTGAGAAAGAATTCCAGCTTGCTTTCAAATGCAAACACTGCTTGTTGAAGGGATGAGATTGTATTTCCAATACCTTGCATTTTCACATTGAGCTGGTTCAGATGGCCATTTATGTCCACGAGATAGTGAAACCGCAGGAGCCAGTCAGTGTTGTCTAGTTCAGGATGCTTGACGCCTTTCATTTCAAGAAATGTCCGGATTTCACTCAGGCAAGCTGCAAAACAGCTGAGCACCTTCCCCCTTGACAACCAAAGCACGTTGCTGTGTAAAAGCAGACCGGGATATTGATTCCCAACTTCTTCTAACAGAACTTTAAACTGGCGATCATTTAAAGCTCGGGCAACAATTAAGTTGACCACTCGAATGACGAGCGACATCAGCTCACCAAGCTCCTGGCCACACGGCTGAGCGCAAATATATGGCTCGTGAGCCTTAGATTCCCGACCGCTGTTCTAAAGTGTTACGAATACATTCCTTCATCAGAGTTTGTAAAATTTCCTGATGAAATGAACATAATCTTTGAACAAGGTTGGTGTCTCATTTTCAGTTGATTCTTTTTTATTTTCCCCCTAACAGACATTATTAATTATGCATTTTCTTTTCCAATTACTTGCTCACAATCCAATCATTCCTTAATGTCATCCTGGTTGTCCTTTGCATTTGCAGATTGTTTACTGACAACAGCCTTTCCTCAAATGATTGGTTAATCCAGATCAATATCTAATATCATATGCATGCTATCTATTCTTATCAGTATTGGACTATATATGCTCATGTATAGATACGATGGAGCCAATGGACCAGTACTTCTTTACAGCTGCTGGGGAAAAGACAAACCAAAGTCATTCTTTTATTTCATAATAATCTATTTTATTGTATTCCTCCTTTGAGCCTCAAAAATAATCAGTCATCACATAAATGGTTAGGGTCGATCTAAAACCGTTGTGGAAAACGTGAAATGTCCCGCTTTCTCTATTCAAATTACCCGAGATGCACACACTCCAAGCACACTGCAAAAAATGACTTTTTGTCTTGTTTTCCAGTCCAAATGTCTATAAATTCTTGAATCAAGATGCATTTTCTTGATGAGCAAACTAATTGAAGAAAATAAATCTTGTTTTCAGTAAAAAAATATGAAATTTCAGTGAATTTGTGCTTATTGGCAGATTGTTTTGCTTGTTTTATGCACAAATTCATTTAAATTTGATACTTTTTTTACACATTTTGAGGTGAACTGTTCCATTAAAGCTTTTGATTTTAAGTATATTTAGCAAAAGTGCCATACAGCAAAAAACGTCACATTGATCATCTCTTCATAAGTAAGGAACAAGATGTTGTGTTTGTCTTTATTTGAGATCCATATAATGAGATCTATATGCTTTGTAATCTTTGCCAATCTGCAGAAACTTTCCCCATCTGCAGAGAGCCGGGGCTTCTGCTCTTGCACGGTTCTGCCTTCTTTTCCAGACAAATCATTTGGTCCATACTGTTCCCGAACAAGCACCATAGAGGCAAACATAATATACATTTGAGCGTCTGCGAAGGCTTTGTAAAAAATGGGACAAGAATTGTTACTTTAAAAGAAACGTTCACATAATACACATCATTATTTTGTCATAAACGAAGTCATTGTGACTACTTCTAAGTGTTCTGAAACAGGTTTGTGTGAGGAAAAGAAACAAGTTTGAAGAAGGAAAGTAATATTTGGATGCACTGTTCCTTTAAAAAAACTTTCACTGTATTCAGATCAGTCAAATATCATCTTTGCCTTGAGTAAAAACAGATTGTTTGAATATTGTAGCAACATCGAAAACATTTTATGGCATTTCTCTTTTGCCGGGTTTGTCTTGAGTTCTCAGTGCAGTTTTTATTTCATTACTTTTATCGTTAAGGTTGACTAGACGTATCAATGTCAAGCGTAAAAACCCATAGATATAATTAACTAGACATGCACTAACATCTGTTTCTGTGCCATATTGGAACTGTGCGAGACAAGTCCTCTCTTGAAATCGTTCCCCTTTAGGACACGATGAAAGGCTACAGGTTGGTTGAATATAAACCTGGGAATATTTTCATTTGCTCCGACTCGGTTTCAGTTTTAAAGAGTTTGAGATCTTTTCAATTGTTCTAGAATTGTTCAAAATAATAACATAATCAGTTTTATATGGGTTCCAGCACACATAGGATTAAAGGGAAATGAGGTTGTGGATAAAATAGCAAACCAAGCTTTACAAAGAGAAACAATAGATATGCACGTTCCATTAAACAAATCAGAAATTAAGGTTTTAATTTGGAATAAAGCAGTGGAAGAATGGCAAGTCAAGTAGCATAATGAGAAATTAGCTTTATTTACAGCTTAATTAACCAAGTAAACCAAAAGATCAAATATAGCGATATATCAAGGAAAGAAGAGGTAATATATTAGAATAATGTTTGGACTTTACAATTTAAACGGTACACTTAAAAATAACAGGGAAACATCCAAACAGATTACGTGAACAAAGTTGTGTTGAGGAAACAATAACACATGTGATTCTTATGTGAAGTAAATATGAACAAGGAAAAATATGATAGAAATGAGGAAAAGCGAAATTCAAGAAGTACATTTTATTTTTTTATAAAATGGTCAAGTGAGGTAAATAATACAACTTTCTTTGATCCTGTTAGAGAGACAATGTTGATAAACAGAATAAAGAACTCGGTTGCACATTCCAGAGCAGGAGGTGGCGGTAATGCACCTATTTCTTTGATTGCCATCAGGCGTTAAAAACGAAGAAAAAAAAGAGGCGGCAGGCTACTTAGGCAACAACCGCTCGCCCTATAAACATTCATTAGCTTCTGTTCTTCATTGAATCGCAGCAGCTTAGCAGTAATTTATGACACAACAATTCGCATCCTGTATTGTAGATTTGTTTTACGGCCAGGCTACAGTTCACCTCACACAGAACGTTCGGTTTACGATGCAGACTACATTACTATGGACAGTTGGTTGTGCAGTATGATTTATGTCAACATTATATTTTTTGATTATTATATTTATAACCATCCTTAAAACGTATGTAAAATCTGATCTGATCACCCGAGATGAAAAGTTTATGAAGTGAATTTCAAGGGAAGACATCTTTGTTTCGCAATTTGTTTGTTTGTTGAGTGTATGCTTTTCTGTACACGTCACAGTTTTATCATGCAGACAATAGATTTAGAGGAGACAGACCTCAGTAGAATGGTAGTCCACAAAAAGGAGATAGGCTGGATGAACTACTGAAACTCAACTAGCTTTGTGTCAAAAACAGATCCTACACAAACAAAAGAAGAATGCAAGCAATGTTTTTACACATAAAAAAAATAGGACATTAGACATTTTCCAGAAAATACAAATTGGCACAAATGATCCGGAATTTTTCTTATTTCACAAGATGTTTTTAATCCTTTCTTGTCTTAAGTGTTGGTGGGAAGCTTTAAATATATGCAAACTAAAAGAGGATGTATAGATATTGTCTTGGCTTCAAGCAGGTGCAATTTCCCAAGAAGAATCAATAATTTCAGCGTTTTGTCAACAAGATCCAGTGTTACAGTCAAAGAAAATAATCATAGGATCCTCAATAACAATGAATTTATGAAATCAAAATTAGGCAAAGAAACCTGCTTACAAAAATCTCTTGAAAAACTACAACAGGGGATAAAATCTATAAGCATTTTGGTTCAAGTTGATGAAATGAACATAATTGCAAGATGTCCTTTGTAAAAAGGATCAATTAAAAGGAAGGAGACGGGAACCGGCAAACATTTGATAAAACAAAAACAAAGTAAAAAGACATCCGGCAGCCCCTCATGTACGACTGCCGGTGAAAAACACAAACCACAACTAAAATCCAGGCCCGGTCCTCTCTCATTGACCGTCCGGCCGCTCGTCCTCTTATGCTCCCGATCTCCTCCGTGATACAAGAGCGGTGCGCCCACAGCTGACGCTCATTAACACTCACTCACCTGCCTCGACTCACGGTCTCATCCCGCCAACTCCACTATATACCCCCATCGCCCCCACAGGCCGGGGGTACCTAGGAGAGTGTGCTTGCTCCCTCCCCCTCCCTCGGGTCACCCAGTCTCGGTGTACCTTTCCCCTGGGGGTATGCACCGGCGAGACGAGAGAACTGAGATGGGAGACCTCGGAGTGAATGGAAAGAGAGAGGGGAGAAATAAAAAAAATGAGTCCAGGTTCTCCGACATGCTGCCGCTCAGTCCTCAAGCAGCCTTGATACTCTCCTTCGCGGTGCCTTGCGATGGTCCTGTGCGCTCGGTGGACGGCTCAACCGTCCGCCCCCTGGCGACCGGCAGTGGCTCCTCCTTTAGCCGGAAGTCGGCAGCGAGTTCCCCGTCTCCTGCTCCTCCTCCTTGGGCGGGCGGACGCAGGCTCCGGCCTCTGCCGGACGGTGGTGACACCCTTGCTACCGCTTGGACTATAGCCACCCCCCCTGTCCCAGGAGTGCGGCAGCAATGGATGCCGTCTCACCGAAGCTTTGGCGGCCCACGATGGGTCCTCCTCTTCTCCAGAACCACCGCTTTGGGCAGCCACTGGCGGATGCCCCCTCGTCCGCGCTGCTCGAACTCTCCGGCACCGCGATGCCACTCGGCGGCGAGGACTCTCCCGACAGCATGTCTCTCCTTCCTCCCGGGATTCGGCACCACTGACATGAGGTTCAATTAAAAGCAAGGAAGGAGACAGGAACCTGCAAACATTTAATAAAACAACAACAAAGTAAAAAGACAGCCGGCAGCCCCTCACGGACGACTGCCGGTGAATAACACAAACCACAACTAAAACCCAGGCCTGGTCCTCTCTCATTGACGGTCTGGTCGCTCGTCCTCTTATGCTCCCGATCTCCTCCATGATACAAGAGCAATGCGCCCACAGCTGACGCTCATTAACACTCACCCGCCTCGATTCACGGTCTCGTCCCGCCAACTCCACTACATACACATGGAGTAAAGTGTCTTGCTCAAGGACACACTGGTGGTGGCTGCTGGGATCAAACCAGCGACCTTCTGATTACCAGTTCAGTGGTTTAACCCACTAGACCACCATCTCCACATGGTACCCAGGAGAGTGTGTTTGCTCCCTCATGGTACCTTTCCCCTGGGGGTATGCACCGGCGAGACGAGAGAATGGAGACGGGAGCCCTCGGTGTGAATGGAAAGAGAGAGGGAAGAAATAAAAAAAATGAGTCTGGTTCCCCGACATGCTGCCGCTCAGTCATCAACCAGCCTTGATACTCTCCATCGCGGTGCCTTGCGGTGGTCCTGCGTGCTCGATGGACGGCTCGACCCTCCGTTACCTGGCGACCGGCAGTGGCTCCTCCTTTAGCCGGAAGTCGGCAGCGAGTTCCCTGTCTCCTGCTCCTCCTCCTTGGGCGGACGGACGGACGCAGGCGACTCCCCCGCTCCCGCTTGGACTATAGACATCCCCCCACTCCCAGGAGTGCGCCAGCGAAGAAAAAGGCGTATACTTTGAGAGGCTGCAGGTTATCCAGGCAAAAAACGCACAATCTATAAACGTTTATCGAAATCTGTTCGTAAATACGCAGCAGGTTAGCAGTCATCCTTGACACAACATTTAAGGTTTGTTTCATCTGATAGGTAGGGTAAAAGTTTACCTCACACAGAAGGTAAACCATCTTGAAGCTTTCCATTTATGATGCAGGCTGTATTATGCAACAAAGTATTAGTGTAAACGCAGTACAATTTATGATTACAATATATATATACATTTTAGATGTAAATTTTACAACCATCCCTAAAAACGTATGTAAAAAAATCGATCATACCTGAACTTGAAGACTTGTGAATGTGTATTATCGCAGCTATCCACTAGGGGTCGTCATAGATCTCGGCTGAAGAAAAGGAGTTCCTGAATTTGCTGAACGAAGTGATGGAACTCAACTGGCTTCATGGCAAAACCCAGGCGGTATGTTTGGTTGTACAGTAATTGTGAGCTGTGTCAGTTGTGCTATGCATGCACATTTTTTATATACACTACACAATTAAATTTGTATTTTTTGGACGCGGCTATACACATTTTAAGTTCAGTTCTGTGAATTTATTTTGGAGAGTTAGATCAGCAACTTGGTTGTCAGTAATTTTGATTAAAAAATATTTTTCTCAGGAGAAGAGATCATTGAATGGAAGTTACCCTTCCTTCCTTCCCTCGCTTGTCAAGGTTTGAGGTGAGACATGGACAGAGTACCCAACTGCAGACAGCAGGTAAGGGGTTGATAAAAATTAAACAAAACCCACACATGGGAAACATAACAGGACAAGGGTAAAATCATAACGGATAAACAGGAACATAGACAACACTTGAATTAAATTACAAATAACTGGACTCGACTGAAGAAGAGACAGGAAGTACACCACACAATTCAAATAGAACTGGCACAGGAAAGAAAACACAGGGGAATTATAAATGTGATCAAATCAAGAGGGGAACAGGTGCAAGGCATGAAATAATTAACTATCAATAATGAGGAAACGAGGGGGCGGAGACAAAGACGAGACTGGAGAGTGTATGGAAGGCCGTACCCTGCATAATTTCCGCTCTGTAATGATCCTGCCACTATATCAAGAGAATCATGACATCACTTCTGCTGCTGTGAAAAACGATTATTTAATCTCTCCAAGTCCTATTAGAAGAAGTAATCTAACTATCTGTTACAATTGTGAATGTAAAAATATGCAGTAAACCAACACAGCAAACAGTGAAATAAAAAATTTTTTGAATGGAATTTATACAGGATGTGAACTCAATGAGCTCCAATGATTTGTTTATTTAGCTTAATCGACATTCAACTACTAAAGAGCCATTAGTAACCAACCTATTGAAAGGGGGTGTCTCCATTACTTTTCAATTAACACAAACTATTCAACCATTAAGTTGTCAATTTCATAACTGTTTTCACAGTTAGTTTTGTGGCATTGCAAAAAACTATACTTGCCATGGTGAATAAGAGCTGCTCAATTGCCCTAACATGTTATTGTGATGGACTGGCAACCTTAATAGGTGCATGGAAATAAATGGTTAAATTGCAACAACAACAAAAATGTGTATGACCTGCTCCCAAATATATCACGTATAGACTGCTGTGTCTTGTAGCCATTTTATTAGTTATTGAGGAAAGGATTCACTGTGAAACTACACCCAGTGATAATTGCCATGGAAATGATCCAGTAAGCAGTAATTCAGTCAATTCTTTAGTCAAAACTTTTCACTAATACAGTGGATCTAAAAAGTCTACATGCCATGGATAAAATTGCAGGTTTTAGTTATGTAAAAAATGAAATCAAGATAAATCATGTCGGAACCTGTTCCACCTTAATTGTCAAATAGCGAACTATATATTAAATTGAAAAACAATAAGAATAATTGAGGGGAATTTTTTTTTTTACCATAAACAGGTTGCAGAAGGGAACACACCCCTAAACTACCACTTAGTTGAAGCACCTCAAAATTTTTTGACTTGCGATACTTTGCCTGTCTTCCATGCAAATGCATTGGTTTGAGCGACACCTGTTTACAGTCGCTTCAGGCCACAGATTTTCAATGGGATTTAGATCTGGACTCTGGCTGGGCCATTCAAAAACCTTGGTCTTGTTTTGGTTTCCTTTGTTGATTTGGAGGTCAGGTCATTGTCTTACTGAAAGTTGAAATTCTTCTTCAGTGTTCGTGCCAATATTGACTGGTATTTGGGGCTATTCCACCCTGATTAAAGCCTCGGCTCCAGCTGAAGAAAAAATGATGCTCCCACCTCCAAGCTTGCTGTGGGGATGGCGTCCTTTTGGTGATGAGTCTTTTTGCACCAAACACACATTATCTTTTTGTGTAATGGCCAAAAAGTTTGATTTGACATCATAACATTATTCCACTTTGGGAAGTTTGGAGAGATTTCATGTATTTCTTTCTCCTTTTGCCTGGCTTTGGTGTTTGTTTTGGCTATAAAAGGTTGCCATCCATAGCCCAGACATATGAAGAATTGGGGAGATTGTTGTCCCATGTAAGGAGCAAAGTTATTTCACATTTGTGACTTTTTATTTAAATTATTCTTATTCACTTAAAAATATGGTTTGCAATTTTACAATAATTCATCTAGATTTATTTTTTACATGATAAAAACCTGCAATTTTACCAACGGTGTGTAGATCCACTGTGTATGTATTTAAGAAACGATAAGAATTTTTCTTAGATATATTATTTTACATATCTATGGGCCACACATGGTTTTGTTTCAACCGTCCCTCTATAGAGCAGTACGAAAGAGAGATTATGCAATACTGCAAGCCTGGTCTCTGTCAGGGGTTGACATGTCACGGTTGGGGGCCGAGAGAGAGAAGAACCCAAGCGCAAGCAGCAGTAGCGAACACACAAATCTTTATTATAAAATAAAATGGGGCAAAACCAAGAAACAGCATTAAACAAATCAAACTGTAAAACGACTAAGACTTAAAGTTTTTCCTGTAGCTCAGCGGTAAGAGCATTGCGTTAACAACGCAAGGTTGTGGGTTCAATCCCAGGGGATTGCAAATACAGATGTAAAATGTATAGGATAAAGCATCTGCCAAATGCCTAAAATGTAAATGTAAATGATACACACGACGTAAGACAGGGGAATCCAACAGGGCAAGGTAATCCAAATAAACAAGGTTACAGGCAAACAACAAGGCAACATCACAAAACGAACTAGCACAGAACAGCGAATACGAGGGCATTAAATAGGAAGACCAACAGGATAATTAACAAGGGACAGGTACCAGGAATGAAACACTGATAGGAAGCTACTCTAAGGAATCGTGAGGGGCAGGGCCAAAGATGAGACTGGAGAGGCTGCATGTTATGTCAGAACTATGCCTCTCTATGCATGTAACAGTAACATGCCTCTCTCCATACAAAACATGAGGCTCTGTCAAGATCCTGCCAATAGACCAAGAAAGACATGACATGATACGGCAGAATCATGAAAGAACCCCCCTTAATGAACGACCCCCGGGCGTTCACCAAGGGAGAAGACTAACGTGACCAGACAGACTGGGTAACAGACAACATTCAACAAAACATACTAAATGATAACGGGCAGACAGGGTGGGTATGACATATTTAAAAAAACAAGGGAGGGGGGTGGAACAAAAGAGTTTAATGGACGGAAGTCCAGAAGGGTTGGGACAGGGTGGGACAGTCTTAGTCCAGGGGGTGTCCGGACTAAGACTGGTAAGAATAACTATCTTATTGAACAATATTAGAAGTATACATTTAAAATTATCGACATGCTATTTTGAAAAGTGAAAATAAAAAAGCTGTTAAATCTTTTTTCTTATGTGATTATTAATGCAGACCCTTGACCGTATGTTATTTATTTGTTACTTTGAGCAATAAAAATATAAAAGGGCATCTAGTTATATCTACGTAAAGAAAAACACTGCCGATTTACTATATTTATAAAAAAAAAGTTTTCACATCAGGTCACAAAACACCAGTGATGTAATGTATCGAAATTTCAACAGAAGCCCTGACATGAACGACTGTGAGGGGCGGCCGGCTGTCTTTTTACTTTTGATTTTATTTGATCAAATGTTTATTTAAATGTCTGCCGGTTCCCGTCTCCTTCCCTCCCTACTTTGAATCTTTCTACAACTGGTATTCAAAAACTCTCCGTCCAATCTCAAGAATCACACTGAGGCAAGTCAACAGTTCTCAGCAGTTAATTAATGTTATTTCTGTTCAAATATATGTAACCAGGAATTTACATTGGCCAATAGTTGCTGCTGTACTTTATATTTTACTATAGTATTTGTGGTAGTGGCAGGTTATAGAACGGTCCTTAGAATTATGCACATCTTTAAACGTTTACATTTTTGAACATCATCATAGTAAGCCTCGTTGAATTGATATAATATTCAGACGGTTTCAAAGTGACAACATAAACAAATGTTACTGTTCGTGTTCATGAGCTGCAGTTAACTTCTGGTACACATTCACAAACAATAGAGTCGCTGTAAATATTATTTTGGATACCAAGCAGAAGAAGCTGAGAAGAACTATGATTAGGCTAAATTAGGCTCGTCTATCCAATATTTTGAAATTAGACTCTGAAACCATCCACTGCAAATTCAACAGATCGTTTATTTAATACAATTATTATACAATAAATGTAATGTAATATCAAAGGGATAGTTCACTCTAAAATGAAAATTCTCCCTTGGGGAGAATTTTGTTTCAAACCTATGAGTTGGTTGTTTCAAACCTATATCAATTTCTTTGTTTTTTTATAACACAAAGAAAGATATTTGTAAGAATGTTAGTAATTTTCAGTTCCGTGACATCATCCACTACCCAGGGATTGATTTTTCCGTATAAAAATGGATTTCCGTATTTTTTTACCTCGCTGGGATCACCCGCTTAAATTGCATGAATTCGATTTCTATTAATTCTTGGCGGCTTTGGGGATGTGCTTACAGCTGACCAACAGGATCTTTTCCACGCTCTCTTTGTCATGCACACACTTGTTATAAATGCAGAGCAACCGCTTCATTCTTGTGATCGGGAGTCCGGGTCTTTTTGGCGAACCGGGTTTCGGGCAGTTCGTTTCAATGAACCGGTTCAAAATACGGGTTCACAGAGTATTTTACGGCCTGACGTAATGACATCACTCACCCTGGCGTAACGCTTCAAGTCTTTCATCCCGGCCGGCAAGGATGCAAGTACTACACGGACCCTCATGCTAAGCACAAAATATATTAATCATTATTCATAACTTCTGTAAATTAACAAATCATCACCAAGATCTGACACGTTTCTTACATATAAAATTTGCAACTAATACCAAATACAGGCACCGTTATGTGCAGCAAACTATGATATTTCAAGTCTTAAAGACATGAACTAAAGCGTTTTACAGGAACTATATGAGCCATGCATAATTCAATAGGATTTATTTGTTATAATATAAACTTACGTTTTGCCAGATTGCTCTATAATATTTACATGCTGGGTTCACGTGAGCTCGTAGTGTTAGGACAGCATCAGTTGTCCACACTGTTCGGGTGCCTCACGGTGAATCACGCAAGCTCAGACACTCTCCAGCTCATTGTTTCTCGATCGAACATGCCCGAAAGAAACAGACTTCGGTTAATGTAATGCTGAATCGAAATCTCGTTGTACATACAGCGACAAGACAGTAATAAAGTCCTAAAGATATTTCCAATGTGTTTTATAGTATCACACCTCGGATGTTTGATAAAATATCTGACCAAAAGCTCTTTATATGCTTTAAATGACATGCATGCGCAGTATCATCGGTTCTCAATCGAACGTGTCCGAAGGAAACGGCTCTTGGTTGAGTGTATACTGGTGATCTGAAGGCTGCTCCAACAATGGAAGTCTCTTGAGGCCACAATATTCTTTACTTTTTGTGTTCAATTATTGTTTAAGGGATTATTACTGATTACAATAAAATGTAAAGTATGCCTAGTTTAGATTACTCGAGGTCCATTTGACATTAGCATAAGATATTTGCACAAACCATGAACCTATTTTATTAAATACTGTTTAGGTTACTGTTAAACTAATAAACATTTAAACTAATATTTTTCCAGAATTGGGAAGTTTTAATAGTTTGTTTTTGTGTTGCTAAGTGAAAAATATACTTTTGGCAGACAGTTGCATGTTTATAATCATGTGACATTTATTTGGTAACATTAAAGACTATTTTTGGGGGGGATTGGGCGAGGGTGCGTACGGTCTTCCTTCTTTTTTTTGTCCTTGGCTGATCACATGCCTGACTACCGTAGTAGGAACAAAATATTGTATATTTTTTTTCTGTTGAAAGAATAAAGAATTTAGGAACAAAATCTATTCTGGGGCACCTTTGACTACCATTGAATTTTTCTAATATGACAGTCAATGATGTCCCATAATTGAATCTCACATTTTCAGAGAAATCATCCACATTCTCACAAACATTATGAAGAGCTGACATCAACAAAGAGAAGATCATCGGAGACTCCATCCACCAGCAAACAGAAAACATAAGTGAGCACCTGGACTGTGACTCAGAGTGCCATGACAAAGCTATTGTAAAGTATCTAGTTCAAGGGCTCCTGCCATTCAATGTTGTTGAGCAAGAAGCATTAAAGCATTTTGTGAAGGAACTACAGCCTGATGCCAAAATAATGTCATGACTGACCCTGAGCTCCATGATCAAGGATGCCTCCAACAGAATGAGCAATTCAGTGACTGAGGCCATGAGGACAGCTGAGCATGACACAACCACTGACTGCTGGTCTGTCAGAAGACGAAGCTTCATTGTTGTTACTGCGCAATGGATCAACTTTGACAGTTTTACCAGATGCTCAGCAGTTCTAACAATGGTAATTCCTGAGATAGGTTTATTATGCTGATCCACATTTACACTGATTGTAACACTATATTTTTTGTTTATTTTATTCAAAAATACGTTTCCACACATTTGGTAAGTACATTAGATTAAAAATCGTTCTGTACAAAGCATATCATATAAACTGTATGCATATGTGCTTTAATGTGTAGTTATTTGTGAACAGTGCGTGGCATGTCTTCATTTTAGTACAGTGCCATAAAGACTTTTAATCTTTATATTGTTGCTGTTCATTTTCAGAGGAAATGGAGAATGACTGCTCTCAGCGACCAAAAAGGCACATTCGAGAGATTTTGCTTATAAGACTTGTACATGACTGTTTAAAAACATAGTATTTTTCTTTGCTTGCGATAAAAATATGTATCGTATACAACGTAGATGCACTTACAAAAAAAATTGTTACTTAAATAACGAATAACCTTATTGACTACAAAAAAACATTGAAAACATTAAAGAATTTAAATAATCAATCATTCCAAATTATGTTACAATACCTTAAAAAGGTAAACACATTTGGACTTATAACCTCTTTAATTGCTATTTTTTGCCACTCAGATGACTTTAAATAATACACAGAATTTGTTTACAAGTACTTAACAATGAAATTCTGGCTTATTTTGCTTTTTATTTCCAAGCAAACAATGAAAATTGATGAAATATAATAATATTTAAAAAAAAATCCTATTTACATTTAAACTACTATTTCTAAGTAAGACCGTAACAAAAGACTACATATCTCTCAGTCTAATAATGCACAAACCTTTATTATATAACAATACTTTCAGTTACAAAAATACCAATACAAAAATTATTCAAACATATTCACATTTAAAAAACAAAATATAAACATAAAAAGATATCCATTCTTCACTCGTTTGTGCCCCTGTTACCGACGCTACTTCTTCTTCAACTACCACATCGTCGTCTGGCATATCAGCGACATCTTAAAACGAAACACATTTAAATTACTAAAAAGCGTGATACACATAAAATACAACTTGAAATATAGTTAAAAGTTAGTTACCATTTCCCCAAAATTCTTTCAAAGCTCTTAACTCCACCAGTTCCGCATTCAGCCGCTCATTCTTATTGTTAGATGAAGCCAACTCTTTTCTCAGGAAAGAATTTTCTGCTCTCATTCCAGTTAATTTCCTCATGACTGCTACTCCAAGCTCGGTCACGTCCTGCTTCAGCCTGTTCCTTGGATTGGTCTCATCTACAGCCGAATACTAAACAAAACAACACATATTATCACATGAAAGTCGTAACCACACAAGTTGCTCTTCAAAATAACATGAGTATATAACACAATACTTACTGCTAACAATCGAAACCTGTCCCTCAGTCTCCCATTTTCCTCTCCGTCGACAAAGGGAATCTTAGAAGGGCTACTGTAAGACATTATATCTGCAAGAATATTAAGTCAAAATTAAACAGACCTCAGGAACACTGCCATTCGAAAAACATGTTTTCACAAATTACTTTAAATGTACACTTACCTGTTAGTCTCTAAGCGAAGTATAAGTAAAATAAAGCTGGAATTCAACTGGAAGTAATGAGAACATCTTGCAAACATGACTTTATATACACTAAACTAAAACGCCCATTACTAGAATAAACCTTTAAAGCTCCACCCTTAACCCCGCCTCTTCACTAAACGTCACTGATTCAAAACCAGATTGTAAACGTATGAATGGGACTGCATACAATTGTTCTTACCGTGGGATTGCTGGTTTTAGTGCATAACATTCATACATTTTTTTTAACATGTAACAACACACAAACCACAATAACATAAAAAGAACATAAAAGATCTAGAATTTAATTCGTTCACTATACAGGCTACCATGCATTCTTACAACGATCCAGCGTCATGACGTCATGAACGTGCATACGTAAAGTACGTGGCAGGCTCCAGCTATATGGGAAACGTTTACCCCGCTAGCCTCGAGTGATTTATGTGTGAAAAGTTTGGTAGTATTTCACAACTTGAGTATATTTCAATGTATAACCAAAACAGAGATATATTCCTTTTGGAAATATGCTTTTGGATCGTATGTGATGAGATTTGAGCTGAAACGCGCAATGACTCACTCTGTGCCATGACGACCTCGCACATACATCAATACAATAACACCTCTACAACGGCAATACACGTCAATAAAATCCAGTGACCAGACCGTCTAGCGGGATTCAAATAAACTTTCTTTGAACGGAAAAACTCTCAAGATCACATGAACCAGCGAATTTACTCAAAGGCTCACGACAGGATGTAATTGAATAAGACTTGTTTTTACTGAAAATACTTTTTCTGAAGACTGTTCCTTGTCTAGGCAACGCGCAAAATACATTTAAATAACAACGTTGAAAAAATGACATCAATAGATAAATTGACAAAAAGGCTTTATTTGGAAATTCTATTATTTTGTACCGGATTTCAAATCCGTGGACTCACAAAGCAAATACTTTCTAATAGTGATTCCAAAAATTTAGTCTATTACAAGACGTGAACTATACTGTTGTTAATGTTTACGTTGTTTTAAATAAAATCTGATTGTACAAAAACAACAACAGAGATAAAATGGTTCTAACATAAAATGGTTGGCACCGATACATGCTGCATTCCATTGAATTTCTTATTGCAAACTGCTGCAATCCATTTGCTAATTTTATATTTCGCCAGTATGTAAAAACGAAACTATTATTTCGAACTCTAGCAGTTTATACTTCGGTCACACAACATATATTCCGGTTTCAAATTGTAAGCTAAACGCATCTCCATTCAAACATTTCTCCAGCCAGTGGGCAGTACTCGGATTTCGTGTGCGGTGACGTCACGCACGATACAAAGACACAACAACACAAGCGCTTTCCCATTTCGCCCATACAACTGTCTGTTGCGCACATCTAGACAAAACATCAGGATTCTACCAGACTGGACCAATGGCACTAATAGGTAATAACATATTTATTGAGGCTACTAACATATGACTTTTAATAACTTTCGTAATACATGCATCAATTCATGTCTTTAAGGCAACGACTGTGCCTGTTTCACAACAACGATCAACAACAGACGCTTCACTGTACCACGAGGTAGTTACACGCCTACCTTAAAAAACTAAAAATCTAACTTATGATTATAATTATTCACTCATCAAAGTAATAACTCTACAACCTGTTTTCTTCCCGTTAAAGAACTCCAAGTGTGCATCCTGACGGACTCGCTGTGTAGAGATATCGAAGGCTATCTACTCGCTGCTGGGTTCGCCCGGGCACAACTCTTGTTCGATCCGCCTGCCAACACCTGAGACACTTTGAAATTTTGCGGAGTAAAACGCTTGTACTGATTCACATAGGGACCAATGACATCGCTGCTGGAGAGACTGCAACTACTGTTCTTCAACGGATCCAAACGCTCATAAAAGCAATCACACAAGTTAATCAACAAGCTGTATATTTTGCAGTCAGCGCTATACTACCACGTATGACAGACGACTCCACAACAAAGTCGTCAGTCAAACAGTGCAACCGCATGATTACATCTTGTTCCTTAATACGACTAAACTATTTCTCAAAAATGGAAAGATTAACTACAATCTCTACAGACACGATGGACTTCATTTAAACCAACAAGGGAAACTGAAACTTTTCGCACACTTCCAACGCTTCCTTTGGCATTTTTGCCGCTTCAAACCATCGACACAATTGACACAGCATCCTTGAGAACATCTCCCAAAACGTGTCTTACTGTGTTCCAATGTCACTGTATTGCATTGCATTGTTACTGACTGAACCGTGAACTATTACCATTACCATATAATCATTTGTAAATTCATCACAGTGCTGTATGTGTGTAAATAAAAGTGTTTGATTTCCACAACAGGTCAGCATCATATTTGTCCAGTACAGCCAGTGTGATATTCAGACCTTTGTGATGATACAATGAAAGATCCTCACTTTTCATAGAGAGGCGTGCTCATGGCGGCCTGACAAAGTTTTATTTTAAGCCATGGAACAGTGAGCTATATTAACTCAGGCACACAATGTCCGACAAGCCTCACACTTCATATATTTGATGAAAGTCCTGGGCTAAACACATATCCATGTCAGTGTTCACTTATACACTGAAAAAAAGGATTCTGACCCCTTGTAAATGTAACATGTTTTTATCTGGTTAATTTCACTGATTTTAATGTGTTATTTAATCCTACTTAATTTTATTATTAATTTTCAAATGCACTACCCTTTTTTAAAACAAGTGAATTTCATTCAATTAAAAGTAATTATTCAATTAAAAGTAATTAGAAAAAATATGTTTAATTTAATTTCCATATACTATCCGGTCTGCGCATGTGCAGACATATTTTGTTCTGAAGGCGTCAAGGAGACGGTACTTAACCCTCCTGTTATCCTAGGGGTCAATTTGACCCCATTCAATGTTTATCGTCTTTAAACACATAGTTGAAATCTCTTTTTTTGCTTCAGAATTAATGACTTTTCCTCATTTAATGAGGACAATTCAGTAAACCCAAAATCAACATGATGTGACTTTTTCAATGTCCTATACACATTTTGTATCATCAGTGTTCCATGGGGTCAATTACACCCCAGGTTCTTATAGCTGTATAACACAAAAGAAATTTCAAAATTTCACACACAGTATGCTTTTTGTGATATTGTGGTCACTATGCCTTAATTTCATAATATTCCCTATAATTTTATATTTTCTTTATAATATTCAAAAATCCAACGTAACATGGTATTGCGAGAACCACTGATTGTTCACATTACGTGGGGGTGGGGGGAATCTGAATTTTCGCGAGAAAAATAATTGCAGAGAAGATGCAGAGAAATTAATTCATGCATTCATGACATCAAGACTAGATTGCTGTAATGCACTTCTAGGTGGATGCCCTGCAGGCCTATTACAAAAACTGCAACTGGTTCAAAACGCGGCAGCTCGAGTTCTTACACGTACAAAAAAGTATGAGCATATAACCCCGGTTCTGTCAACCTTGCACTGGTTACCTACAAAGCATCGCATTAACTTTAAGATCTTGCTTAATACCTATAAAGCCCTACATGGTCTAGCGCCGCAGTATTTGAATGAACTTCTATTGTATTACAGACCTCCATGTACATTACGCTCTCAGGCGTCCTGTCAGTTGGTAATACCTAGAATTTCAAAATCAAGTGCAGGTGGTAGATTTTTTGCTTATCTAGCGCCTAAACTTTGGAATATTCTTCCCTGCACTGTCCGGGAGGCAGACACACTCTGTCAGTTTAAATCTAGACTAAAGACTCATCTTTTCAATCTTGCATACACTACACCTCCATAATATTAATCCTCAGAGGATTCAGGCTGCATTATTTAGATCAACCGGAACCAGGAACACATCCAACAACAAATGATGTACTTGTTGCATCAAAGAGTTCAGAACAGTACTCTATTCTCAGCCAGTCTTGTCTCTTTGTTCCAAGGTTACTGCAGGATGCAGTTCATGCCCAGACCTGGGCCCGTATCCCTAAAGATTCTGAGAATCCTCTCAGAGAGCTCCTAACTTAACCTAAAAATTCCTTGCCAGGAGTTTTAGCTTAGAAGTGATTCCAGAACATTTTCAGTGAACTCTGAGCAAGGAATGGATGGAAAATCCTATCTTAGTGAGGAGGTGTGGTTGACCCCGTTGCTAGGTATGAGTCATCATTTCAAAAGCCGTGATTGGTTGATCCTACAAGTTTGATGAAAATGAACTTTTGGTGATAATGAGCAAAGGATGTACCCTCAAATCAATAAACATAATTATACACTCTAATCTTATGCAGACTGTAATTGTAAATAATATTTCACTTTCAAGAAAATATCTGGAAAATGAATAGTAAGCTGTAGGGGTTATAGCCTAACATTAGAATCTAAAATATGTGAAAACTTAAGCTCATTACACCCTGTTCAAATAATGATTCGTGTCTTATTTGCTCAGATTAATGTCCTAGCTGGCATATTTTGTACTTTCACTCCCATATGGACCCCATTAAAAAAAGATGGCCTATCTCAAGGGGCTGTCCGTAATGAAGTAGAAATTACAATGTTACAACTCAGTGTGGTCTTAACGAGGGTAACACGGCTCAGCTTTTATCAATGTCTGTGATTGCTGGCTGGTCTATTTATGAAGGCTTGTTTACAAATATCCTACAAACACAGAAAATGGAGAAAAAAAGGAATCGCAAGCCAAACTGGACTGAGGAGCAAGGTTTGTTGCTGGCCCAGTTGGTGAACGAACATAAAGGTATGTTACGAGGAAAATTTGGCCCAACTGTCACTAGCCAAGGCAAGAGGCGCGCCTGGGACACAATATCCCAAACAATCAATGCCTCTTTTCCACTGGTGGTGCGGACAGGCGACGATTGTGAGAAAAGGTGGTATGTGCTGCAGTCCAAAGCAAAAGATGAGATTTCAGCACACAAGCGGGAATCCTCACTCACAGGTGAGCAAAATACTATAGCCTACCACATAATCTGGCAACTTGCTCCTGCTGGCAAAGTTAATTTACATGCCTAAGTACTGTGTTCATTGACTGTTTCTTTCTAGGGGGTGGACCACCTGCAAAGCGGCTGTCCCAGGTGGCCGACACTGTCTTTCAAGTCCTGGGACACTCTGAGGTCAGTGTCACCGGGCTGCCAACAGGCATTGACACGTCAATGATGCAGGCCCTTGAAATGCAGCAAAGGTAGGACACACCTGTCTGTCCTGTTAACAAATACTGCCTCGTCCTCTGATGGCGCAATTATTCTCACATGTGTTCCATCAATTACACCCACAACGCCAGGGAATCCTGCAATGTCCATAAATGCCCTTTTATGTGTGTGTAAAGTGCGGGCATCCAGCGGGAATGAAACAAATTGTGTCACAATATTAGGTTGTGACAAAGCTGTCAGTGTTTGGGTGATGACTCTGCTGACGGAGGATTGGGACAGACCCAAGTCATCACTGCTGCATGAGAATTTTCTTAGAATTTGGCCGCTAGGAGCCACTTTTTGCACAAAAATTCTTTAGGGATACGGGCCCTGATGGCAGAGCTGAGAATGGGAAGCGGTGACCTGACAAGAGCTAAGAGGATAGAGCTGGATAAAGGACGCGGCAACTTGACTTTGATTTTCCTACAACATTTCAAATGCTATTAGATTGTTAATGATAATCTTAAATCTATCATTTATCTTATTAAGTCTATTTCTTTTTTATTTAGCCTTGTTGTGCAAGCACTGTTGAGCTTGGAATGAAAGCAGAAAATTCTTTCCTGAGAAAAGAGTTGGCTTCATCTAACAATAAGAATGAGCGGCTGAATGCGGAACTGGTGGAGTTAAGAGCTTTGAAAGAATTTTGGGGAAATGGTAACTAACTTTTAACTATATTTCACGAGTGAAGAATGGATATCTTTTTATGTTTATATTTTGTTTTTTAAATGTGAATATGTTTGAATAATTTTTGTATTGGTATATAATAAAGGTTTGTGCATTATTAGACTGAGAGATATGTAGTCTTTTGTTACGGTCTTACTTAGTAGTTTAAATGTAAATAGGATTTTTTTTTAAATATTATTATATTTCATCAATTTTCATTGTTTGCTTGGAAATAAAAAGCAAAATAAGCCAGAATTTCATTGTTAAGTACTTGTAAACAAATTCTGTGTATTATTTAAAGTCATCTGAGTGGCCAAAATAGCAATTAAAGAGGTTATAATATGTGTTTACCTTTTTAAAGTATTGTGACATAATTTGGAATGATTGATTATTTAAATTCTTTAATGTTTTCAATGTTTTTTTGTAGTCAATAAGGTTATTTGTTATTTAAGTAACAATTTTTTTTGTAAGTGCATCTACGTTGTATACGATACATATTTTTAACGCAAGCAAAGAAAAATACTATGTTTTTAAACAGTCATGTACAAGTCTTATGAGCAAAATCTCTCAAATGTGTTAAAACACACTGTTAAACCTTGCTGTAAATTACAGGGTAAATAACTTTAAAATAGGCAGTGTTTAGCAGTAACATTGGGAAACAGTATTTTTATTGCCAAGAGTAAGATTTTCAGGCAGAAAACAAAGATTTCTGCATTAACACACACACTGACTGCTTTATTCTTAAGGGCAACCAGGTGTGTGTGATCTCTGAGCTTATGTTCTTTTGCTTGTGCTGTGTTAATTATCTTAGTGACTGGATGTTCATGGTTCAAAATTTAAAAAAGGAATCCCCAACAATGAGTGAGTAAACATTTCAAATATTTGCTCCATATCTTTTGGTTCCAAAAAGCTACTTGTTAGCTTTTAGCATCTCACAACTTTCAGTATCCCATAGAGTTGAACATTATTTTTTATCAGCAGCTGACCCCACCGCTTGTTTCTTTATTTTTCCTGTTTATTTTTTATTGTGTAGTCACATTACCCACAATGTACAGATGCAAACTGTGCGATTCGCCTTTCGGCCAACTAGGCCTTTTTTATACACATGCTAACCCTCCTGTTATCCTAGGGGTCAATTTGACCCCATTCAATGTCTATCGTCTTTAAACACTTAGTTGAAATCTCTTTTTTGCTTCAGAATTAATGACTTTTCCTCATTTAATGAGGACAATTCAGTAAACCCAAAATTAACATGATGTGACTTTTTCAATGTCCTATACACATTTTGTATCATCAGTGTTCCATGGGGTGAATTTGACCCCAGGTTCTTATAGCTGTAAAACACAAAAGAAATTTCAAAATTTCACACACAGTATGCTTTTTGTGATATTGTGGTCACTATGCCTTAATTTCATAATATTCCCTATAATTTTATATTTTCTTTATAATATTCAAAAATCCAACGTAACATGGTATTGCGAGAACCACTGATTGTTCACATGATGTGGGGGAAATCTGAATTTTCGCGAGAACTTTGATATTTCCAGTGCCATGGGTGAGGGAAGACTAAATTCTTGCGAGAACCTTGATATTTCCCGTGCCATGGGTGGGTGAATAACTAAATACATATAGGGGAATACATATAAAAGCTTGGACAGAAGACTTCTAAACCATTTGTTTTTGTGCTCTGTGGACACTGTCTTTATGCACTCAATTCAAATATGGCCTCTAAGCAAAGGTATTCTGTCAATGAGGTTTTGTCACAGGTAAATGTACCGAAGTGAAATGTACCGGCTGGTGGGCTGTTCATATTGCTTTTCAAATGCTGTTCATATTCTATCTAAGCTTTTAGTATCCTGTTAAACTCATATATTCATACTTAAAAGCATATACGTTTGCATAAAACAATTCCTGACACAATGCTCAAATGTTTTTTGTGTTTTTATGTGTTTCATATGTTAATTCTTTCTCCCTTGTTAATGAATTATTATATGTTCCTTAATTATGTGATAATGTTAATGATGTTCTGTTTTAGAAATAATAAATTGACCACAAACATAATTTGTGTTACATTACTTGCAATAGGTATTTTGGATGTACAAGGGGTGCGGTTGTGGGTTTATTTAAAGGTCTTTTAAGGACTCACCAAGGATATATATTACCTGACACAAACCTTTTAGAAAGTAGTCTCCCTACTGTTGATGGGAAGTAAACAATGACAGAATTTTTATTATTGGATGAACTAACCCTTTAATAGGAAAATTTATCTTTAGACTAATCTAAGCACTGCAATGAATATTAAAGTTAAATTTGTCAACGCTATAAAGTAATAATTATGTTTCTTGTTTTTGATTTGACAGAAACCCCATCAGAGAAATTGTCAGACTGGATGATGCTCATTGATGGATTTTGTGGCCTGGATATAGGCTACCCGAATGAGTTGTTTAACAAAGTTGACTTTCCATAAATACTTTGTGGGTATGCAAAATGAGAAGATTAGGTGCAGAGTGTTGAGTCTCACACATTATTGTGTAAGGTCAATGTCGATTTATGTTCGTATGAAAATATTTAAAAAAAGTTTTAGCGCCACCTGCAGGGAACAGGAAATTACATGTTTTTAGCTCTTTTTAACTGATTATATGAAATTCAAACAGGTCGCATTATATTTGGCTAGTGTACATATCCATGTCAGTGTTCAATGAGAGCCAAAGCGCCACCAGGTGGCAACAGGAAATATTGCAGGTATAAATAAATAACAAAACCTTCTTTTAGTCACCTGCATTAATTTAAATAAACTATCATTTACTTTATCTATTCATGGTAATATTCAGATAGAGTCATAGCGCCACCAGCTGGCAACAGGAAATATTACAGGTATAAATAATTAATATTTTTTTCGATAATTATCCTGCATTAATTTAATCAACTATCATGTACTTTATCCTTACATGGTATATTCAGATAGTCATTGCGCCACCAGCTGGCAAAAAGAAATATTGCAGGTATAAATAAATATCATATTTTACTATGATGGCCTGAGTACATATCCATGTCAGTGTTCAATAAGAGGCATAGCGCCACCAGGAGGCAACAGGAATTATTGCAGGTATAAATAAATAACATTTTTTTCTATAATTCACCTGCATTAATTTAATCAACTATCATTTACTTTATCTTTACATGGTATATTCAGGTAGAGTCATAGCGCCGCCAGCTGGCAACAGGAAGAATTGCACGAATAAATAAATAGCAAAACCTCCTATAATTCGCATGCATTAATTTTATCAACTATCATTGACTTTTTTTCTTTACATGGCAATATACAGATACAGTTATAGCGCCACCTGCAGGAAACAGGAAGTAACATGTTTTAAAGTGTGATTAACGGCTCATCGAGATTCAAACAGGTCAGCATCATAATTGGCCAGTGTACATCATAGTTGCCAAGTCCGCTTATAATCCGCGACTTTGGGCTTGTTTTTTTATCAAGTCGCGTTAAAAATTCATAAATTGCGGGTTGCGTTTTTTTGGGCTTTTTTAAAAAATATTTGTTGCTTGTTAGGAAAATTGACAAGCAACTTCGTTTCTTTAAATGTATGGTCACCGTTTTACTCGCACGCATTCATTGACACTTTCACATTACAGCTAATTGCCAATAAATGAAGTAATATAAATTCTGTAACGTATTTCGTCAAAACTTTCAGCCCTCTCCTCCCCCTCTCCCTTCATTGGAGAAAAATCTAATTCAAAGTGCAGGCGCGTGACGTTGTAATCCACGCGATGACATTTAGATGGACATAAATAAAACATGTAAATTTGAGAAAACAATGGCACCAATAAAGTGGTCCAAGCATGGAAAAAAGTACAACAAAGCCCTTTAATGCTCTTATCTTGTTCTTCTTTTCCATCTCTCAACCCTATTCTTCTCACAGGTCATTGAAGATGAGTGGTTATAGTGTGCCCTCACGTTTTGTTGCCGTTTGCTGATTTTTGCTAAATATCTTCTGCACTTCATTTTAAAATAAACGAGAATTTCCAGTTTAAATATTGCAGGCGCTTTTATTGTAAAAAATAGTTAATGATAAATTAGAACGATGGTAAAAAAAATAATCAAATTATATTGGGCTTGTTTTGGGCTTGTTTTTAAAGCTGAGGTTGCGTATTTGTCTCGCGAGAGTTGGCAACTGTGGTGTACATATCCATGTCAGTGTTCAATAAGAGTCATAGCGCCACCAGGTGGTATGGTGGTTTTTCTATTATAGTGTTGAGTTTTCTTATATAAAATAATACATTTAGTTAGTTATAAGGTTTCATGTATTCTTATGAAATAATATTGGGCCTCATGTATAAGTATGAGCTAATGAACACCTGCATGAACAACAAGCATCTTATCTTAGCTGCACGGACACAACACATCATTTTTAATAAGGAAGTTTGGGTTGTTGCATAGAGTCAAGGACGCTAGTATCTCTAAAACAGTGAGCTCATTTTAACAAAGTTAATGTTATGAGTCTGAACACTTGAACATCTGCACACACACCAAATATATTTTAAAACTAAGACGTACACCCCACACAATTTTGTAGGGAAGTCTAATTAAATCCCATACAACCAAGGACACTGGGTAGCTCATTTTCGCTAAACCATGAGCTCATCTTTGATAGAAACATGGTTAAATCATGTATCGTCCGAAACCCCCAGGAAAGTGTCAAGATAAAGAGGCACCTGTTTTTGAGGGGCGCACGCAACCATTAAATCTTAATATGGTAGGCCGGAACTATGAGTGCAGAGGGACGGGCTAATGAAAAAGTGATGTCATATGAAACCTGATTGGAAGAAGACGATGTCATGCACACATGATTGGTTTAAACTGTGATAACAACTTGAGAACAATGTATAAAAGATGGAGTCAGATATGTATTCGTTGGATCACTTCAGATGAACTCTGAATATCCCACTTTACTTGCCCGGGCAAATAAAGTTTAAACTCTTGGCACCTGGAACCCTTGTCTCGGAGATTTCTTTCTGCGATGGAAGGCCGATTCGCCACGACATATTTGGTGACCCCGAGACGTGATCCAGGTTAGAGGGGAGGAGGCTGACGACTGTGACGGGTGAACCAGACAAGCTGATCGCACAAAAAAGGGCCCTAAAACAGGTGAGCATATTTGCTTTATAGTATAAGTTTTGTGCGGTCAGCTAAAGGTAAACTCTGAATGTCGTTTGTCCTCTTAAAGCCTCTCCTAAATTGAACAAAATTAATGTTCGAAATTGCACTAGTTTGCCAAAGTTTTTTAGGGTATCCAGATCTCAAGAAATGTGTATGCGTGATTGTGTGTATGAAAAAGTGTATGTGTGCATGAGAGATTGTATATAAGTGTCCTGCCAGTGGAGCACGCGGGAGTAAATCTTACTTAGGGAAGTGAGTCGCACAGTGGGTGTGTCGCGTAGGGACGCGGGAGTAAATCTTACTTAGGGAAGTGAGTCGCACAGTGGGTGTATCGCGTAGGGACGCGGGAGTAAATCTTACTTAGGGAAGTGAGTCGCACAGAGGGTGTGTCGCGTAGGGACGCGGGAGTAAATCTTACTTAGGGAAGTGAGTCGCACAGTGGGTGTATCGCGTAGAGACGCGGGAGTAAATCTTACTTACGGAAGTGAGTCGCACAGTGGGTGTGTCGCGTTGGGACGCGGGAGTAAATCTTACTTAGGGAAGTGAGTCGCACAGTGGGTGTGTCGCGTAGGGACGCGGGAGTAAATCTTACTTAGGGAAGTGAGTCGCACAGTGGGTGTGTCGCGTAGGGACGCGGGAGTAAATCTTACTTAGGGAAGTGAGTCGCACAGTGGGTGTATCGCGTAGAGACGCGGGAGTAAATCTTACTTACGGAAGTGAGTCGCACAGTGGGTGTGTCGCGTTGGGACGCGGGAGTAAATCTTACTTAGAGAAGTGAGTCGCACAGTGGGTGTGTCGCGTAGGGACGCGGGAGTAAATCTTACTTAGGGAAGTGAGTCGCACAGAGGGTGTGTCGCGTAGGGACGCGGGAGTAAATCTTACTTAGAGAAGTGAGTCGCACAGTGGGTGTGTCGCGTAGGGACGCGGGAGTAAATCTTACTTAGAGAAGTGAGTCGCACAGTGGGTGTGTCGCGTAGGGACGCGGGAGTAAATCTTACTTACGGAAGTGAGTCGCACAGTGGGTGTGTCGCGTTGGGACGCGGGAGTAAATCTTACTTAGAGAAGTGAGTCGCACAGTGGGTGTGTCGCGTTGGGACGCGGGAGTAAATCTTACTTAGAGAAGTGAGTCGCAGAAAGGGTGTGTCTCGTAGGGACGCAGGGTCCTGTCAGGTAACGGGACGTAAAGTATGTACATATAGTGTGTGTATGAGCGAATTAAAATCCTGTTAGGAAACAGGTCACGTGGGGGTTATGAATGCGCTGTGATATATTTTTTGTGTTGTTGTATATTGTATTGTGACGATAGAAAAACCCAGGAGTGAGGGAGAGAGAGAGAGAGAAACCATCAGCCTGTGAGACTCTCTCTGTGTGTGTGTGTGTGTGTGTGTGTGTGCGTGCGTGCGTGCGTGCGTGCGTGCGTGTGTGTGTGTGTGTGTGTGTGTGAAACAGAGTGTGTGAGTCTATTTGCCAGTGGGAGGCAAAAAGGCCCCGTAAGTGTGTGTGTATGACAAAGTGATTGAGAGAGAGAGAGAAAGAGAGAGAGAGATGGAGCAAATAAAAATTGCTGTATAATGTTTGTCCAGTAAAATGTATGAGAAAAAGGAGTGTTAGGTTTTTAGATGTTTAAAGAGGCATGCGTTTCGAGACTAGGTGCAAGTTTTTGCTGTGTGTCTGTGCCAAAGTTTCATGTGGTAATAAAAGTATTTGAAAAAAAGCTAAAAGCAGAATAAGGTGTGCATTAGGGTTTAATAGAAAAACTATTTGAGCACATTGAAGCAAGAGTGTGTGTAGAAGATAAAGAGGTAATTTATGGAGTCAGATAAAGATTTGAAGGACATAGAGTATGTGTGAGTTTGGCTCACTGTGAGCGCATGAGACTTAATGGCAGCCGAAAATAGAGCTGCTTTGATTAAAGCAAGAAGAGCATTGTCAAACAAAAAATAGAAGATAGATTTTGTTGATTACAAATATGTTTCAAAAATTGTGAGCTACTTTTATGGTATAAAGTCGGTAGAATATTCCCAGCAAAAATCTAAATCTCAGACCATAAGGCGTAAATGTGTGTGTGCTGGAATCTGTGAGAAGTGATTTATTAGACAGCAGAAGGGCCTCTGGAGTGTGTGTGTATTCTGTCTGCTGTGAGCGTATGAGATCAGAGTGCTGCTGTGAAGAACTGTTTTACATTGAGTAAAAAGTGAAAAGCATTGCTAGATTGTGAATTATTTTCATGTTTTATTGATGTTTTAAAGACATATGGCCGGAATTGAACAGCTGGATGAGGAAAGCTTACAATCATATTTTGAGAGAGTAAGAGTAAATTGGGAAAGTAAATTGGGAAATTGGGAAAGTAAGATATTGTGTACAACCAACAAGCAGAAAGAAATAGAGCCGCTGCAGTTTCAGGCCGTTACACTGAAGAAGCTGATCATGGAGATATCACCAGAAAACCTAGGGCCATAGGTCGCAATAAAACAAAGAGGCGCCCCACTATAACAGAATAAGTGAAGATAATAAATTGAGAATGGACTCCACTCCCGTAGAGATACTAGGAACAAGATATCCTGTGAGCAGAGAACTGATAGGAGAAATTTCTAAGAAATGGGCAAAGAGAACAAAAAAATTAAGAACTTCATGGCCAGAAAGTGGAACTTTTGATATGACAGTGTGTGAAGAAATGGAAGGGTTGATAAGAAATCATAAACCTAGGGACAAAAGCACCAAGAGAGAAGTTAAGAGAAGAAGGGAACAAGATGTATTAAATTTGTTTAAGAAGGAAGGAATTAATTTCCTAAAGAACATAAAGAAAACAAAGGAGCTCCTGAAAGAGGATGAGGAAAAGGTCAGCGAAAAATTGAGGAAGGCTATGAGTACACCCCCATATGAAGTACTCAGGAGCCAGCTGTCATTGATTGTGGAAGATAATGAGCTGAATAATCAAATGCCTTTGCTCAAAGAAGAATTTAAGTTTACAGGACAGCTGGACCTCCAATGTGGAGAAAAAGAGAGGAGTCGAGGGATGATGAACTTCTAAGAGACACATTCGCTGAGAGTAGGCAGGAGTAATCTTCCATCACGCCAGAGTACCACCAGAGAGGGAAAGCAGAGTGGAATGCTACACCCGTCTATAAATCAATTTATGCTGGGGTATCTGCAGAGTTAGAGGCGGCTAGAAGACAGAGATATGAACAAACAGCTCGAGAGCCGGACAAAACATCCACAGCACTGAGAAGAAAAAACCTAAGATACAGCAAGGTGCCAGATGTCATGTCGGAGGCGGGGTCCATGGAAGATGATGCAACCCTGCCCAGTCTGGAGAATAGACATATCTCAAGTTACATTGATGAAACGTCATGACGGCATAGAAGAAAATATATACCAGATAACACCAGCAGAGGGACATGTCTGGTGACCGAACAACAGGAAGAAGCAAGATATTTAAAGATTGCCCAAGGAGAGAATACAAATGGATGTCTGGAAAGATTTGTTTAGAAGACATAGATGAGGAACAGCCACAGCCAGCATGGCTCAGAGAAGGGGGGGAGACTGAGAAGATCAGCATCAGCAACCTCCGCTACAAACAACCCATTCAAAGAAATCTTGAGATAAAAAATCAACAACCACATTATGTGCCTTGGGCCACACTGGACTTGGATGGATTGATCGCACGATTACCAGATCTAAATGAGGGAGCTTGAAGGTGGATACGGGTCCTGGAAGAAGAGACGATTGGGATACTACTAGCTTAGGGAAACATTAAAGCTTTGCTAGCTAAATGCCCGGGTGCATCTTAAATAAATGAACTGCTGAAGGACTTTAGATTGAATCGAGCAATTGACTCCCCAGAATAAGATGCAGAGCTCTTTGACAAACAAAGATAGGACATGTAGTGAGCCCTAAGAAGAGAATATCAAACCAGAATTGATCAAAAAGAACTGAAGGGGGATCAGATGATAGATAAAGAGAATCAAGCCACCTATGTGCAACGACAATTAAACAAGAGCTGGAGAAAAACCCTGAAGAAGACCCGGTTATGGCAGCACTCTTCAGAGATGCCATTGTTGACACCCTGCCACCGCCAGTAAAAGCAAAACTGGAAGACGTTGCAGGACTGAACTCTAAACTACATAAAGAATTTTTAGAATATATTCTACACTGTGTTTTACAACACAGGAAGAGCAAGATGAAGCTGAACTTAATAAAAAGAGAGTTACAGAGGGCTCCAGCACTAGCCAAACTAAATTATTCGAAACCTTTTCATTTATATGTGGCCAACAGGAAAGAAGGTTCACATTTATTATCATAATTACTCAAATATTGCTTAAGATATGTTGATATAAGATTATAATAGAATTAATGCATAATGCTTAATGTGCTTAATATGAAGCCTATAATGAGGTATGGGCTTCACTTGTGATAATGAGCTTTGAATTAGATGATCTAGTTGTAGGATCTTTGAATTATAACTAAAATATTAGGATATAATTAGATATGTAAAGAGTACCTGAAATAATAATGGGTTCGATTTGAACACAAATACAGGCAAAGGAAGAGAACATTTTGTTTTATTTTATAAATAGTTTCTACAGTTTATGAGTAGTAATCCTTATGGTCTAAATAATAATCAAACACCAATTATGTTAATGTATCTGAGAGGTGCACCTTATAAATCTCTCTTTAATGAACCATCATATGTAAACCAAAAAAATTAAAAAGTTGACACTGTATTAAACAGGGAGACTAATGCCATTATGTTTTTTAAGAGACTCTTATGAAGGATATTTTTTGAACAGTTGCATGACCAATTTCTCTCGAGTCAGCTTTACTAACAACCAGCTTCACTACTGTCAAGTGGACACCACTAAACTGACACATGCTGTAGGGAACTGACCGAGTATGAAAGACAGTAACCCATTCCAATTGATGATGAATCTCATACAGTAAAGGGACACATTTCACAGTGAGTTAATTTGATCTAATTCATTATGTGATAAAGGCTTTGTTAAATATTGGGACGTCATGTTTCACGTCAAGATTTTTTATCAAATTTCGAATAGAAAATATTTTTCTGACCTGATCTCTACGCTTTCGTAGACCTAGGATTGTATTTTTAACAATACATTAAGTAATGAATCTAAAGTTCCAGTTTTTTAGAGAGCTGTCAGCTGAGCTCTTTGAGAAATGTATTACATTTTTGTTGATAAAGTGAGTGCTATCTGTTATTCTTTTGCCTCACAGCTCCAAGACCTGCTGTCTTTGAATTTACTGTCTAGTCAAGCAAAAGTGTCCAACTGTTGATTAAATCATCTTTGGGCAGCTTTGAGTCTGATTTGTTGAGTGTTTAATTTAGTCCTGCACAATAGACTGGGTCATTAAAGTTTAGCACCGATTGACTTCTTTAAATAATTTTTATTTTAAATAGTTTTGTACACTGTGTCGATAACAGTGACAGTAATGAAGAAAACTGTCTATTGCTGTCTACAGCAAGATCAGTTTTCTTAGAAATAAAGAAGAATATAAAATTAGCCACTCAGTATTACTGTACGTTTAAAGGCATCTACAGTATGGATAAATTCCATATGAGCACATTTTTGGCTTAGATAAAGCTTACTATAATCATTACAAATGACAAAAAACAAAAGAAATTGAGAAAATGTTTAAGTGAATTACTTTAGTTTGTTTTACATTGATATCATGTTCCTGATATACTGTACATTTTATATTGCCCTGAACAGCAGAACTAATCCCTAACGACTAGACAGAAACAATATTTTTAGATCAATTTGGAAAAATGCATATAAAATATGTGTAAAATAAATGAATATGAAACAATCGGTTTCTAACAAACTGACTATAATTAGTTTTCCTTATAGATGTAAACAACTAACGTTTAAGTGAAAAGACAAAACCAATCATATTGGTGTCAAATTGCAGAAAATGAAACTTAACCATTTGTGTACCATATGAGATTGTAAAAGATTTTTAATTTCAATTAAATGATTTCTGGATAAATAAATGTTGAATAAAATGAGTAATAAGTAAATCTAATGAGGCACAGATGGGCATGTTCCCAGAAAATTGTGTAACGATTTGGCATCTTAATAGAGAAATGTTTGCTGAAAAAGGAACAGCAAGATATTTGAATAACAGGTTTGCCTCGGCCACAATAACTGACAATTTAAAAATCATAGGTATGGAAAATTGTGAGAATTCAAACATTAGCATACCCATTAATCTTACCATATGAAAGCAGGGTGTGCCCATAGCAGATTATTTTTGGGTATGTGGGGATGAGAACTTAAGACCAATAAAGCTTGACACCAACAAGTAAAATGGCCTAGCAAAATAGACAAGCACTGAATTGGCTTTAGCAGAAAAGGAGGCGTATGCATAATGTTTGGAGAGGACTGTTGTACAAACATTGCAAACAAAACTGCCCCTGATGGGTCGTTAACAAAAGCAATGGAAAAATGTATAAACTTAAGAGATGACATGACAGCTAGTGCTGGCTCAGACAAAGAAATTGGAACATGGGTAGAATCGATCTTTGGATCATGAACTTTGTAGCTGATTAAGATAGGAGTTTTTGTAGCAATAGGATTTACTATATTTTCTGTAGTATTTTGATGTCTTTTACCAGTTATAAGAGCTATTGGGCTGAAAGCTGCAGATAAACAGAAGATGTTGAGAACGGAATTAAGTGCGTATTACAACACTGAAGAAAATATGCTGAATATGTTAGCTGTTATAAGCAAATATGAGGAATACGATGAGAAAGACTAGTGTCCCATGAATTACTCATTGTTTTTTGGACAGCAAGGGAGAAGAGCTTAGAATTGTATAATCATGCGTGGGAATAGTTTAGATATTACCTTAGACATTGTTAGGCAGGTAGTTAGATTGAATTTTGTTTGACTTTTTATTATTTTGACATCAACACGTTTCAATGTTTGATGATTCAGTTATTCATTAGTGCTCTATAATCAAACACTATTATGCGAGTGCACTTGGTGCACATGTGTGAATTTTATTTTGTTTTGTTTTGTTTATTGTTTTTGCATCTAAAATGTATAACATGTAATTTTCTTTTATTATTTTATTGATATAATCAAAACTGTTATGTAAGTGCATGTGGTGCACATATGTGTATTTGTCATTGTATCTTCCTGAATTATGAGAAGCTGCCCACCAAGTGAGCTAAAGAACCTGATCTAAATAGCAGCAAGTGTTGGTGCCAACGGTACAGGACCAGTGAGTGTTAAATCTGAAGACAGCATCGTCCAGACGGTTTTCATCTGGACCAGTTCGAGTGTGGGTCCCAGGGCATGCATAAGGCGATGCAACGCGATGGACCAAAGCATCTTGACAAGTCTACAGGACCACATCGAATGTCGATCCCGACAACAGAAAATAACTACTATCTTAGAGAGAACCAGATTTACTGACACGACTAGCAAACACCTGTTGATATATCCCTGAATTGAACTGCAACAAATGACACTGTGAAGCTTGATGGAACGATTGACGAGAGAAAGAACTTTGACAAACTGAGTGACACTACACTTCTGTTATGAGCAAAGGATCAACAATTAGCAGCAAACGATAGATCAACGATGGATTGAGCGCTACCTTAAACACATTGATGGACCACCCTGGTCCTCAAAAACATCATGCAATGAACATGTGGTAGAGACTGACAAACCGACGGCAAGAATCTACAGGTACATCAATGAGCAATCATCATACCACATGACATGATGACACGACAACAGAGGACACGAAGAGGACTGTTTGAATTCCTATCTGATAGCTCTGTGCCAAAGAATCATCACATCTGGACTGTGGCGGAGAAAGTCTCTGCTGCTTTTAGTCCAATGTTAGGAGTCAGCTCTTTAATGAATGAAGTTGAGATCACCAGATTTGAGTTTACGTCATTTATGAACGGAATTTTTTTTTTGAAAGCCATCAAGGAGGAGCTACGTTGACTACGACGGACAGTTTTGCAAAATCGCCTGATCTTGGACAAGTTAAGAGCAGCGAAAGGAGGACTTTGTGCAGTAATTGGAGAAACCTGTGACACCCATATTACAGAGAAGAATGAACATCTCATCGGCAAGGAAGGAAGATCATCTCTTTAATGATTGAGACTTTCACCAAATCTGAGGTTGACTCAGAAGAATTTAATTGGGACTGGATGACAAGTGTGTTTACTAACATGAAAAATTTGATGTTGATTGTGGCTTGCTTTCTTGCATGCATTATATCAACGTTATGCATTAAGTCATTTCAACGAACAGCTGCATCCACTGTTCCCAGTCAGATGATTGTTTATGTTGTATCACAACATAGCATGAATAATGATCACACATATGCCAATATTGACAAAAAACTATCAAGAAACTGATGCATATCACAGGGTTAAAAACAGAAATACTCATGTTATGAAGTATTTACAGAAGGGTGGAAGGAATGTTTTTATTTATTTTTTATTGCTTGCTCGTAACCGAAGTATTTGAACCTACGTATCATGTCAACTTACGTAGTACGTTATCTTAAGTATTTTATAATTAACTGAATGCACACGCACATTATTAATCAATTTGAGCACTATTGAATTTTTTGATATTTTAGATATTACAATTTATATTAGTCTATAATTTCCTTTTTACAGATACCATTTTGTTGGAGTGTGGGGGGGATTATATGGTGGTTTTTCTATTATAGTGTTGAGTTTTCTTATATAAAATAATACATTTAGTTAGTTATAAGGTTTCATGTATTCTTATGAAACAATATTGGGCCTCATGTATAAGTATGAGCTAATGAACACCTGCGTGAACAACAAGCATCTTATCTTAGCTGCACGGACACAACACATCATTTTTAATAAGGAAGTTTGGGTTGTTGCATAGAGTCAAGGACGCTAGTATCTCTAAAACAGTGAGCTCATTTTAACAAAGCTAAGGGTATGAGTCTGAACACTTGAACATCTGCACACACACCAAATATATTTTAAAACTAAGACGTACACCCCACACACTTTTGTAGGGAAGTCTAATTAAATCACATACAACCAAGGACACTGGGTAGCTCATTTTCGCTAAACCATGAGCTCACCTTTGATAGAAACATGGTTAAATCATGTATCGTCCGAAACCCCCAGGAAAGTGTCAAGATAAAGAGGCACCTGTTTTTGAGGGGCGCACGCAACCATTAAATCTTAATATGGTAGGCCGGAACTATGAGCGCAGAGGGACGGGCTAATGAAAAAGTGATGTCATATAAAACCTGATTGGAAGAAGACGATGTCATGCACACATGATTGGTTTAAACTGTGATAACAACTTGAGAACAATGTATAAAAGATGGAGTCAGATATGTATTCGTTGGATCCCTTCAGATGAACTCTGAATATCCCACTTTGCTTGCCCGGGCAAATAAAGTTTAAACTCTTGGCACCTGGAACCCTTGTCTCTGAGATTTCTTTCTGCGATGGAAGGCCGATTCGCCACGACACCCTCTACCAGTCGGGGCTTTATGGCAGAGTGGCCCTAAGGAACCCTCTTCTCAGTGCAAGACACATGAAATCCCGCATGGAGTTTGCTAAAAAACACCTGAAGGACTCAAAGATGGTGACAAATAAGATTCTCTGGTCTGATGAGACCAAGATCGATCTTGTTGGCCTTAATTCTAAGCAGTATGTGTGGAGAAAAGCAGGCACTGCTCATCACCTGTCCAATACAGTCCCAACAGTGAAGCATGGTGGTGGCAGCATCATGCTGTGGGGGTGTTTTTCAGCTGCAGGGACAGGACAACTGGTTGCAATCGAGGGAAAGATGAATGCGGCCAAGTGCAGGGATATCCTGGACAAAAACCTTCTCCAGAGTGCTCCGGACCTCAGACTGGGTCGAAGGTTTACCTTCCAACAAGACAATGACCCTAAGCACACAGCTGAAATAACGAAGGAGTGGCTTCACAACAACTCCGTGACTGTTCTTGAATGCCCCAGCCAGAGCCCTGACTTAAACCCAATTGAGCATCCCTGGAGAGACCAAAAAAATGGCTGTTTACCATCCAACCTGACAGAACTGGAGAGGATCTGCAAGGAGGAATGGCAGAGGATCCCCAAATCCAGGGGTTAAGAACTTGTTGCATCTTTCTCAAAAAGACTCATGGCTGTATTAAATCAAAAGGGTGCTTCTACTAAATACTGAGCAAAGTCTGAATAAATACGACGATGTGATATTTCAGTTTTCTTTTTTAATAAAACTGCAAAAATGTCAACAATTCTGTGTTTTTCTGTCAATATTGAGTGCTGTGTACATTAATGAGGGGAAAAAATTAACTTAAATGATTTTAGCAAATGGCTTCAATATAACAAACAGTGAAAAACTTGAGGGGGTCTGGATACTTTCTATACCCACTATATATATATATATATATTGTAAGAAATGTTTATGTTCAGGTAATACCTGGAGGTTTTAATGGACAAATCAATACTACTACAATTACACTAAAATGTATTCTGTGTGGCTGCACCTGTCACTTTGGCTTACATGTGTGGCAAATATTAAAGTTATCATCGTTGTTAAATTTTAATCATACAAATTTCCTTAAGACTAGTCCACTTGTTATAAAACGGTATAGGTCTGGGGAAACATGGATACAATTTTGAAAGATGTGACTATTTACTTACAACCCCACCAATGACTATGATAAAAAACAACCTTTCCACACATGAAACAGATCATGCTTTACCTCTCAACTGCACCTTTAAAACACTTTTTCATCCATCGGCTTATGGGCGACACATGAGATGTCATATCCTTGGTTTGTTGAATTATAGACCGAAGAAACAGGGACTGGCATCCACTTTTCCTAAAGAAAAATTAAAGAAAAAGAATGAAAATGTGTCAACAGCTCTAACACATAATTTAAATACAAAGGACTAAGCTTATGATTAACCTTGTTATTAAGTATTAAAATAAATAACAACCTTAATAAACAGTTATTATAGCAATTTTTAGTGTATGGGTCAATGACAAATAAGATTTTCAAGAAGAAAAAAAAAATATTTTAAGCAAAACAGTTTGAAAATGCATTTTTATTTCCAAAAAAATGTATTGTGTTGATTTATATTGGTTTTACAGCATTTTAGGGAGCATTAATTCATTATAAAACAAGATTTCTGATTTTACCACCCAGAAAATGTCAGGTGGTGCGACCATATATTAATTTTAAATAATATACATTTAATGTATTTAGCACTACTGAGACTTGTAAATATGAATCATTGTAGTGTCTAAACTGCATATCACATGGTAAATTCCCTTTCTATTTCTTTATTTATTGCCCTTTTATTCCAAATCATATAAACGGCTGCTTTTCTGTGTGTTCAAACACCCATTTTTCCATAAGGACTTTTTATGTTTTGTTTTTAACTGTAAAAATGATTTGTATACATTATGTAAAGGTTTACATTTATATTTCTTACTTCATTTTGCAATTGCTGTGGGAATTGATACATTTAAATGTAAATTTCCTGGTTGCACCACCTGACCATGACTGGTCGCACCACCTGACGTTGTGATCAATAATGATTGATATTCACAAATTAAAAAGAAATATATGTCAATGAATTTAATTCAGGTTTCAATTGGCTTTTTATTTGCATCCTCTGAACAATTTATACTCTCTCAATAATATAATTAAATTTAATTAACAAAAAAGTGCAAAACAATACTGCAGGTTATGATAACATTTGATCATCGTTTCTTTAAACATATAAATTTGAAACCTAAAGGAACACATTTAATAAATGAGAACATCTTTTCAAATATAATTCAAAATCATGCTTTCAGAAAGCACAAACTGTCCCAATCTGTACTTTTCAGCTTTGAATGGCGTGTATTGAGGCGCTCTGGCTTAGAAATCACTTCCAGCACATCTGAGATGTAATAAAATACAATGTCAAGAGGGTGAGGCCAAATGAACACATTCTTCCCTCCTGACTGCTGCATGCAGCTCACCTCAATCTCATTGCCCACCACCTTAAGGACTTGCCCCACAAAAGGTTGGCCATCATACTCCACAAGTACGAATTTCCCATTCAGATCTTTGGGGTTTTCTTTGGCTTGGAGACTTGTGGGAGGGACCTTAGTAGTATTCTGGAAGTCCACTTCTGAGGGATTGTGACACTGGCAGATGTCTGGTCTGCTACAGAAACAGGAGATCTCCCTGTGCTGGATTTTGCCAGGTTGTGCAGTGGTCACCTGATGGATTTTTAGTGTTCCTTTCACAGCTAGAACACTGTCTGGAAGAGCCTCGTCATATCTCTTAATGTCTTCATCAGAGATCCAGTAGTACTTGATGCTTGACTCCTT
The DNA here is from genome assembly GCA_008369825.1 of Triplophysa tibetana. Taxonomy (NCBI): domain Eukaryota; kingdom Metazoa; phylum Chordata; class Actinopteri; order Cypriniformes; family Nemacheilidae; genus Triplophysa; species Triplophysa tibetana. The sequence goes on from CM017906.1 coordinate 22,449,643, forward strand.
TTCCTTTAACAGCTTGTACAGATGCTCTGGGGTCTGCACATCTGCTCCTCCTTGAACAGCGGAGTCTGCAACGCGTTTCACAGCCCCACCAACTCCATCAGGAGCCCCTTTGCCATGGGACTTTTCGGCAAAGTTCCATGTCACACGCTTGATGCCAGAGAGAAATGGTACTGTGCTAAGGAGATAAAACTGCACCTCTCCCTCACATCCTTCAGCAACGGTTCTATGTGGGCCCATATAGCACGTTCATCATGCCGAAGGGATGAAGAGATGGTGGCATATGACTGACATCCATGTGCTGTATAGGCCACACATGTGTGAACTGTGGCCTGTTTCCTGCTTCCTCCGAAATGAAAAGATTGGACTTTGCTGTTCAGCTTGCATGAAAAATTTTCTGAGAAGTCTACATGAAGGCAAACTTCATCCTCTGTCAGGGTTTCTTTTAATGCTCTGAACTCTTTGGCTTGGTGCAACCAATTGAAGTGATGTTTTGCCAGAGAATCAAGTTTCTGGCTGAACAGCTTGAATAGGTTAGACCATGTTCCACTTTGAGTCGTCTTAGCAAAATTTGTGAATGTCTTCTGTCCATCTGATTTTGTCTCTCGTGACCACTGCTGCCATGTAACAGGTACTTCCTCCTGAGGTACTGCCACCTCTATCTCATTGTAACAGCACTTCGCACAAATCCGATACATGCAGTCTTTGCTTTGTGGATCACACACAATTGAAGTCAGCAGCTCTGAAATTCTGGCAGTTTGCAGAAGACCTTTCTGGTGCAGCTTGTCTACTAAAAGCTTGACATTTTCGTGGTCCAAGCATGCGCATGTGTTCCGATCTGATGCTTTGGGTGGTGTTACATAAAAGGGACAGTGGCGAACAAACTGTCTGTATGATAGCAAGAAAGGCTTTTTTATTTCAGAATTATATTGAACATGAAGTTCAGTCAGGGATTTAGTTAAGACTCGCCTCTGTTGTTTGTTTTTGTTTTTAGTTATTGTATCCTTTTTCCCGGGTAGCAGGCGACTGTTCTCATCCCGACAGAGAAATTTAACCACTTCTTCTTTTCTCTCCAGGGCAAGTTTCTTTGTACCCCTTGGCTTGTTTCTTTCGCTGACCGTTTTTTTGCCTTTCTTTAACCTTTCCAAACTCTTCCGCAATTTCTCAGAAGTTTGTTTTGTAGCTGCCAATTGCCTTTTTAGTTTTAGCATTTCCTTCCGTAAGTATGCCTTCTCTTTTTGCAAAATTCTGCAGCGTTTTTTCACCCTTATTTCTTTCTCTGGTGTTGAGGATGCTTGTGGTTGCTTCCCATCCTGCACAAACATGTTTGCATACTCCTGATCAGGAGGGTTAGGCTGAGCCTCTACTGGAAGATCGACTGGATCATCTGCTGCTGATGAATTCATAGATTCAGGTGTAAAGTTCATTATTTTGTCCAGAATCCTTGTCCCTTCCCTGTGCTTTTTTTGGTAGTCCCTCCATTGCTGCCTCATTTTTTCTTGTTGTGCTTTGGAAAGCTGACTTATTGTTTTTTTCACTATTTTTCCATCATTTTTCATTTTTTCATAACTAAAAAAAAAGAATGACAGAGTTGTGGGTGATTAAGATGTAAACAAGCTTACTAATGGCAATGTACAACATACCTATCTCTATAAAAGATACATGGTTTCAGACCCCTTCTATTTTAAATAAATGAAAATATATGGGACATACAGGTGAAACTCAAATTTTTTTAGTATCGTGCAAAAGTTCATTTATTTCAGTAATTCAAGTTAAAAGGTGTAACTAATACATTATATAGACTCATTACATGCAAAGTGAGATATTTCAAGCTATGAAAACCTTTTAACAATATTCTAATTTTGAATTTGGGGTTTTCTTAAGATGTAACCCATAATTATCAAAATTATAACAAAGGCTTGAAATATCTCACTTTGCATGCAATGAGTCTGTATAATATATTAGTTTCACCTTTAACTTGAATTACTGAAATAAATTAACTATTGCATGATATTCAAATTTTTTGAGTTTCACCTTTATTATATCATTTGTAAAATAAATTATTTTAGTTTAAATATTTAATAGAATGGGTAATGGTTTGTTAATCATTTGAATTCATTACTAATAACAATGCTTTTCTGCTGTATGACACTGCTATCAAGTATGTATCATTAACATGTAACAACTGTAATTACCAACAAAAAAATAACAGAACACCATATTAACTTAAGTTGTAATGTATCTAGATATACATAATGAACACAATTCCTTGCTTTTCTTTTGGCCCTTGCAACGGGATTACTTTTTAAATGAGCTCTATGTCGTGCTGTTTTCTCCTTGCTTGATAATGGCATCTACAAAAACAAATTAATATAGATTAATTTAAAGATGCAATTGTTTTAGTATCAATGTTGATTATACAGTCCTATATTCTTGAAGAATAAGACTTTAAGATGGACTATGTGCTCTTTAAATTGTCACTCAAACCATAATAAAATAAACAAATATATATACACATGTAGATTGCACCTTTAAACAACTTAAAAGCTTTATGTATTTATTAAAATGTATTTAATATTTTCAAAAACATGAATTAACATGACTTTTTTAGTTGGTTTAACTGTAACTCTGGTCGCACCTCCTGACAATTCAAACTCAATTCAAATCTAACAGGAATTAACTTGGACGCCTATACAAATGTTTGACCATGTGCTCAAGGTAATACATACATTTTTTAAATCAAATAAACATTTTTATAATAACAACACATTTTCAAAGTTTTCCAGGGGTCATACCACCTGACATGATAAGTTGAATCAACCTCATCATTACTCAAAAATGTCAAATTATCTAATATTTATGGGAGGGTCCCTAACCTTGTTACTGCTTCAAAGGGTCCTCTGGAGTCTTCTGTGTGATGTCATATGCTGTCACATGGTTTTCTTAAAGGAACATTGCATAAAATTGCATTTTTATGTCGGTTGCTCTCCCTGATATTAGTAGAAGTACATTTTTGGGACAAAAGTTTTTTAAGTAATAGATTAGTTTTGAAATAGGACAAATACACTATTTCCCCTCATATATTAGAAATTTAACATAAAATCATGCCAAAATATTTTATTAAGAATTTTATTGAGAAAATTAACATTTATTTCTTAGTTTTGTTCTCTGTTTCTATGTTCGGACGGTCGCACCACCTGACATTTTTGGTCTTTCAAACACCAAAACTCAAAAAATCTATTGAATTTCAATAAAATGAAAAGGGTTTCTTATAAAGGACATATTGTAGTTCATTTGATATATGACATGTATGTATTCAAATTATTTTTAGGAAAATAATGAATTTGGACACAAAAAATACACGTCACGTCATTGACCCGTATAAGAACTGCTTTTAACTTATGGCAAACAAATAGATGATTTTTAATAAATATGCATTCTAGAGGTAGTTATACAAAATTCTCGTTTAGATGGACACATTAAGCATTTAAGGGCAGCTTGTACTAGCTAATAACTGCATAAATAATAGTCTGCACAATAGTCTGTTATTGGCATTAAATCGCAAAAAAAACAAGTGTTTGCCGACTCGCTTTCAGATTCCAATTACCATATTGCACACTTATATTTAAAATCATATTTTTTATATTCATAATGTATTGAGACATGTCATTATATAAATGCACATTATTTTCTTTAAAAAACTGTCAAAAGTTATATTTTGCTCGCGTGCGGCGCGCGAACCCTGAATGCGGGTCGCACAGAGCGACTGCCTTCTGAGAGGAACCTCCTGAGGTAAAATACTTTTTTTAATTAATCGGCCTATACAAAATACATTTGTAGTGAGCTTTTACGTTTTAAGTGTCATTGTAAATGACAATTAAAACTAAGACAAAGCTAAGAAAATCTAAGTTGTAAAACTAATACGGGCACATAGAGGAATTTCGTGTCACAAAGCTTTCAAGTATCCCAATACCGCAAAAGTATTACTTAACCCTTTACACTAAAATGTGTTTTCAAAGACGAAATAGACAAAGTTTTCAAAGACGAAATAGACAAGTTCTCTCACAACAATTAAACTCAACTCGCGGATACGCGAAACATGAGTGAGGGCATATACGTGTGCGCACATAGCTGCATATTCCACTCTAATTGGAATCACTGACCGCTTTCCTGAGGAAATTATTTTTACTTAACTGGTCAATGTATTTAAGCTAAACGTATAAACCTAAATGTAAATAACGTTATGCTTAAAAATCTGAAAAAATCTAGTTTACCTAGTGCAGTAGGAAGAAGGAGATCGGCTTCACTACTTCACATTAAACAACTGCCACTTTCACATGAAACCCACTGAACTAACCTATCATGAAATTAACTCCCTACCTACATTTCATGTACATGTAACATTAAGCTACCACATCTGTCCCACGGCTTCCGTCTTATTCTAGTCACTCGCTCTTTCCGTTAACGTCACATTGTGGTAATGGGGCAAATTCGCACGGATGAACAGAAAACAATTTGTTCCATAGTTACACCCAACATGGTAACGTTACTTGAAAAAAAATACACATTTTGGTCTGAAAAGCGTCGCCTCACAGACTTGGCTTCGAGCAAGAGACCTTCGCACACGTCAAGTGCTTATAGACAGACTCGAGGCACGGGAATTTCTCTGGCACAAAACTGGTCGCGCACTCAATAATACCGTGGCTCACTTTGATTTTCTGCGCTCGTGGAATGCATGACGGGGTGGGGCTAGACGTGTCTCTCCTACAGAAACTCGTCTCATTGGCTGATGGAACAGTAAAAGTGAGCTGTTAGTTTTCGCAGATCTGGTGAAGCCACAGCATGTGTTAAACAGCCATAAATATTAAAATAAACTTACTTAACAGATGTTTACTTTATCCCAGTGTTTCCCAATCCTGGGCCTGTTTCAATATGCTTCCAATTGTTGGAGCACATACAAAATGCAACTCCTAAATCATATAAATCTGTGAATTTAATTAAAATAATTATTCTTTTTTCAATAATTGAAAATTGGCATCTGATTGTAGTAAGTAACAAACATAGCAGTTACTCTGCATATCTTCTTTGCCATGTTCCACATAACATATTTTAAGTCACAGTATTTAGTCATGTTTGCTCTTTATTGTGTGTGTCATCAGCAGCTACCTATACCCCAAAGGCTCTTTTAAGAGCCCTTTCACAGTGTGTCTTTGACTTTTTGTAAGTATATGTTTTGAGTGACTGTCAGACACCCTTCTCTGTATTTGGGTTTAAATCCGTAAAAGCAATGTCATTCAGCATGATAGTTATCAGTAATATCCCAAAGGACTCAAGGGAGACATCATTTTTTATTAAAGTAATAGTTCACCGCAAAATGAAAATTCTGTTATGTTTACGCACCCTTTTGACAGTATCAACTGATGAAACTAAATGGATCACGAACAGACACATCTCACTCATATTGAGTTATGTTTGCTCTCTCTAATTGTGTCCACGGCAGCTATATGCCCCAAAGGCTCTCTTAAGAGCCCATTCACAAAGCGTCTTTGGCTTTTTGTAAGTATATGTTTTGCGTGACTGTCAGAAACCCAGTTAAAGCAATGTCATGCAGCAAGAAAGTTATCAGTAATATCCTAAGGGAGACAGTTTTTTGTTAATAAGCTAACATAGCATTCTGCATTGCTAGCTTGCCATGTTCATCGAAACATATTTAGTCAGTAATCCCTGAATCTCAAACTCATATTTAGTCATGTTTGCTCTTTTTCTTGTTTCAACAGCAGCTAAATAAACTTTTAAGTGCCCCTTACAGAACTTCATTGGCATAGTAAGTATATTGGCAATTAAATCAACTTTAGGTCAATATCATTAACTTAACACATGATGATTGTTTCCTGCTGTTAAGAGACTTAAGACAAAGGCTATCCAACTCTGCTTCAGTGTTACTTACGGAGCCGGAGACTTGTATACAGTTGAGGTTAAAAGTTTACATACTGGAAAATTTTGCAAATTTAGGAATGACAAGAGGCATTTTGAATATAAAGTTTTTTTATCAAGTACTGTCCTGAACATGTTATTTTACATAAAATATGTATGCATATAGTCAACATCACAGAATAACTAACTTTACAGAAAACACATTTTACAAAAATAAACCTGTTCAAAAGTTTACATACAGATAATTCTTACTACTGTATGATGTTACCTAAACAATTAGTGCCAGTATTCTACGTATTTGAATCCTGTTTACCAGTAACTGTATAATAGAGATTTATCTTTTTTCACCGAGGAACACTGACTCATACACAACTATTACAAAAGATACAAACATTCGCTGATGCTCAAGAAATCAACACCATACAATGAAAAGCCAGGTAGGTATAAACTTGGGTGACCAGCTTTCATTTTTATTATTTTGTTAAAATAACATTTATAATTTATCAACACCCTCCCGAAGCAACAAAATTTAGACATGCTTCCCATATAACAACATAATAAACACTTGACACTAGTTATAATTTTCTGAGGTTTAAACCCATCTGACATTAAATGTATTGTTACCTTCTTGAGCATCTCTCAAAGTTTGTATCTTTTGTAATAGTTGGGTTTGGGCTTCTTGATTGTCCCGTGTAAACATTTTTTCTAAAATGTGCAAAGATTTCCAGACACTGCAAAATGTATGTCAACTTTTGACCTCAACTGTATACAGTACAGCAGGTGTGTATTAACACTGCTGATTTTGCTTTCGATGCTGGGGATTTATTCAGATTTGACTGTTTAATTCACAAGCTCCTATTTGATTTAATTTATAATAACATTGCCAGGTATTTACCTGCCTCAATTTATCTAATCACAAACTGTTATGTGCGTGTCAAGCTGGGTAATTTGAGAGATAATTTATGTAGTTATTCTTTCACACATTATCATAATGTTTTGTTGTTTGGTGACAAACATTCTAGCAATCTAGCTTTTGACTCGTTGTGGTTTTTATTTAGTCCCCAAAAGGTAGCCACAAAAAGCAGGTTATAAACCTGTAGAAATATAAGGGCTACAGTGTAAACAACAATATTGATAGTCATATACATAATATACCATAAACTCTGAATATACAAATATTAATAAAGTATAAATTCCAATATGGTCAATATTTAATATTATAATATGATTGGTGTTTAAACTGAATGACTAAACAAAGCACATGCATTCAAATACAGAAATACAACAATTTCACACACACCAAGTATACAATGTCAATGTTACACATTAAACCAAGCCAAAAGTGTTAGCAGTATGTTGGACTAAAGTGAAACACAGTGAGTGTAGTTTAAAGTAGCATCGCTGAGCATAGTAATCCATTACCAATGTAAAGTGATTAACTACTTTACCCATCCAGCACCACGAACAGGAAGTAACTCGTGTGAAGGTGAAACGTTCCAATTTCAAACATTTGCTTTTATAGCCAGGGATACTATCGAGCCAACAACATTTAACATCAGACCGCTCACAAGGTTTTATCAGCGTGACCAAAATAATAGTTATTAAGCATGTACAAACTGAGCACACATACAACGGCCGCACAGCAGTAACGCAACAGACAACAAACTCAACGTATAGAAACAGCAGCTTACCGGTGGCGCATCTCTCCTGACGAGACAACATGCCAAACTAATACCCGCTCCCGCTTACATCCCGCTTTTATGCATTACTGGATTCTAACACACCCTTTTGGGATTTTACTTGTCCACGTTTCAACCTTTGACTGGTCTGTGCTTCAATCAGGTAAGTGAACCTCCCACCTCTTATCCTGCGTTACATTTCCGCTGAACACCCGTGACGTAGTGAACGTGACACCTCCCACTTGACCGACTGATCATGTGATTCAAGGCGGTCACAGACAAGACATTACGTAATATACAAAATATATATATATATGTTTTTTTTTTTTTGTCACTGTTCAGGCACCTCCCCTGACAGATGTATGGTATTCTGCCAGGTTTGGTAATATGGGGTATGTACTCTTCATTCTTCGTGAATGGTGGTGCAAGTAGTGGTGAAGGCAGCATTGAGAGAGAGAGAGAGAGAGAAAGGGAGAAGAGGAGAAGCATCCTTAGGTAAAGCCCTTCAGAATTGGTGGCCGAAGAGACGGGGTCTAGGAGTCACTGGTCTTCCACAGGTATGAGGACTACCAGTCTCCTCACGTCTCTCCGTAGGATGACTAACGTCAGCTGCTGAGTATTTCTCTTAAGTTGCCCAACTATTAGGGAGGCGGCGGGGCCTGCACACGTCCTAACGTCTGCGTCTCTCACGAGACCTTTCTTGTCAGGATACACAGCCTGGATCCGTCCAAGCCGGAATTGCCCTCGCAGTGCGTTTTGATAAGCAATCCAAACAATGTCACCGACTGCTACATTTCTTTGAGTCCGGTGCCACTTTGGCCGAACGAATAGATTTGGTCCGGCAAGTTCACTCCACTTCTTCCAGAACATATCTACACCAATCTGGATGGACCGGAGACGGCGCCAGGGATGGATGCACAAGTCAATTCCTCCAGTATCTCCTCCTTGCCTGGTCCTCCCGAGAAGCAGAGTATTGGGGGTCAAATACTCTACAGAGTCTTCTTGTTCTTGTGCCCGGGCGTCAATCGGCCTTTCATTGGTGAGGTTAGCTGCCTGGTAGAAGAGGGTTTGTAGCTCACCCCAGGTGAGTGACCTTGTAGTCCCTCCGAGGCTAGTGGGAGCCCTTTTTGTGAGGTTAACTGCAGCTTCCGCAGCCCCGTTGCGATGAGGTGCATCAGCCAGATGAAAATTCCATGCCCACACTGTCCCATTCTTAGCGGCTTGTCTTCTATGGATGCTTCCCGTAAGGTAGCCAAGTGCCTATGCAAGTCTTGTAGGGCAGGTTTCGCCCCAATGAAATTGGTTCCCCTATCTGACCACAATTTTTTGGGATTACCTCTCAATGCTACAAAACGAAAGTACGTCTGGAGAAAGCTTTCAGATGACTGGTCGTCGACGAGGTCCACATGGACTGCTCTTGATGCCATACAGCAGAATACTATGCCCCAAACTTTTTTACCTGTTCTTTTCTTTACAGCATCCTTGATTTCGAAGGGGCCAAAGAGGTCTAGTGCGGTATACTCAAATGTGTTCGCACGCTGTGAGCGTTCTGGTGGCAGATCACTCATCATCTGCTGGCACATCTTCCCTTTCAGTTTGCGACATGTAATACAGTCGTTTGCAACTTTCTTTACTATCCTCCGACCTTGCACAATCCATACTTTCCTCCTGGTTTGCAGAAGCGTGGCAGCAACACCTTCATGGTTCTCGGCATGAGCTTCTCTTGCCAGTAGTGTTGCGAACCATGAACGAAATGAAATTAAAGGAACAGCTGTTCCATCTTCTTTCCAGGACTGGATTCGTCCTCCACAGAGAAAGATTCCTGTCCTCTCGTCCTTGTGGACTACCAAGCGGTTCAGTAGACAGGATAAAGCGGTTTGCCTCCCACTTTGAGGAGTCTAGTGCCTGGCGTTTTCTCAGCCAGGTTTCTGCAGCCCGTCGAGTCCAGGCTATGGAACCACACTGCCTAGACAGAGAACTGAAGCGTTGAGGTTCCACAAGGCGTACCAGACTAATTGCCCAGGGCCTTCTCTGCCTGCCTGCCGCTGATTTTGCACACGGGACAGCTAGTGATGTCGGTCTACCTGATTTTCCATACCTGAGGTCCGGCTTGATGTCAGGCCCGTCAAGGTCAGTTCTTTCTTTTGACTGAGCCCTGGTGACCACTGCTGAGTAGGCTTTCCGCTGAAGTTTTCCCACATCTTCAGCAGCAGAGGATGTAATCTCACTGGCCATCTTCATAGGCCAGTCGGTCTTAGGCCATTTCAGGAACTCAGGACCTTGCTGCCACTCTGACCCTTCATTAAGTTCCTCAGGAGTTGCACCTCTGGTAAGTATGTCAGCAATGTTTCGTTTTCCTTCAATCCACCTCCAATCTTCTACATGTCCGGCTTTCTGAATTTCACGGATTCGATTTGCAAAAAAGGTCTGGAAGCCTTAACTATCCTTTTGGATGGCGGCCAGGATTGTTTGGCTATCAACAAAGTGAATCCATTGCTTGACTTTAATGAGGCAGTGCTTCTCAGAATACTTTTTAAGGCGGGTAGCGAAGACTGCGCCACAGAGTTCTGCTTTGATCACATCTCCCCTTTGGTCGAGAGGGGTGAGTTTAGCCTTGGATTCCACCAACTTTATTTCAACTTTGTCTCGGGTTTCCCACCGCAGGTAGAGTACGGCTCCATAGGAGGATTCGCTTCCATCAGAGAATGTGATCCCTGTTGGTGGACCTATGGCTCCAGGCGGAGTGAGGCTTCTCTCAAACTTTACCTGGCCAAGTCTCACAAATTCTTCGAAAAGCCCTATTGCGCCTTCTCGAAGTTTTAGTGAGAAAGGGGCATCCCATGTGTCTTTAGATGGGTTGTCCTTGCCAGCTTCCTGAAATGATTCTCGTACCAACATCACTCCCTTCTGTTTGGCCGGTGAAGCAAGACCAACCGGGTCGTATAATGCGGCAATCTGGCTAAGAAGTATGCGTCGGGTAAGAGGATTTGGGGTTCCTTCCCTGACATCCTCCATGCTCAGATTTAATCCTGTCCTCATTTTCCCCCTTTTCTTAGAGAAGTTGATGGAAGTCAGCAACCGAAGCTTGCCGGTCTCAGGTTTGTAGCCGGCCCCAAGCGCTTTGTTCTCTCTCTCATGCATTTGGTTGGGCAGTACCAGGGTCCTGGGTACAGTTGTTTCAGAAGGGACTCCACTCCTCCCACTTTGGCGTGACAGAATCCACGGTTTGAGGAAGAAGCCTCCCGCTTTTAAAATCTCCTCAACCCCTTTGGTTATCCTTTCAAGCGTTTTGAGGTCATCGTGTGATGTCAGGATGTCATCCACATAGCTGTCCTCAGTAAGAGCTCGCCGTTCTTCAATCATATCAGCAAACTGAGCAAGGTTTGCTGTCTCCTTCTTTGCAACTTGGGCGATACATCCTGCAGGTTTATCACCGATATTTACTCTGACGACTGCAAACACCTCAATGACGTCCTCAGGGTTGTCTCTCCAGAGAAAGCGGTGAAGGTGAACTTCATCTTCCTTTAACCACACGGAGTTATACATCTTTTTTACGTCACCCAGTGCAGCATGGAGTCCACTCCTGAATCTCAGAAGGACACCTCTGATTGGATTGAGTACATCGGGACCCTTGTGAAGGAGATCATTTAGACTTATGCCTCGGAACTCTTGACTACTGTTCCACACAATTCTCACAGGGGTTGAGGAGGAGTGAGGGTTTGGTGCAACCAGATGGCTGATGTACCATTTAGGTCCTTCCCAGTTGTTAATCTCCTCCTTTGTGAGTTTTGCAGCAGCTCCTCTTGAGACCATTTCATGTATTTGTTCTTTGTATGCAGCCTTCCACACAGGTTCCTTCTCCAGACGTTTCTCGGTGTTTCTGAAGGTCGCCTCCACTGCCTGCCGATTGTTTTGCAGCGTTTTAAGGTTTGTCTTCCAGGGATAAGCTGAGTCCCAGTTGGGAGAGTTGCTGTGTTTGTCCGCCAGCACGTATGTTAGGCATTCTTTTATCTTTTCCAGGTCCTGCTCTTCCTTTAGGGTGATTTCTTTTCCACCAGGGGGGCACCTACCACACTTGCAGCCGCCACATTGAGGACTGCACGCAGCTCCGATGCTGTCCCACCTGAACCACTCGAATACCTCTTTGTTGGCGGTTGCGGTGCTCCGGACAGACGCATTTCCTTCCTCTTCTTGAGGTATGATGGTCTCTTTATATGCCATCGAGGCTGATCTCATGGTTCTTGCAAGGTGAGTTTAAGAGCAATACACGGCCAGATCGACTGTCTCAATTAGATCGGGATGGGTTCCCCCAACAGTCTTTCCTAGCGGACCGTCCCAGAGAACAAGGTCTTCCACAATCCTGATTGGCTGGGGAACAAGACGACCTTCCCGATGACTAATAAGGAGGTCAATCTTTGTGGGACGGACTAGTTCGTCTCTGGGTACATTCGGGAAAAACTTCTGCAGTTGCTCGGCAGTGATTGATTGAGTCACCTCCGCAATATTTTCCAGGCCATAGCAGAGAATTCTATGCTCAGCCACTTTTCCCTTCGGTGTCTTCACCTTCAGCCGGAGGGAATATCTTTTGGTCAGGACAGTCTTCTTCATCCCCCCGATTCCATGGACTATAAGCCTGATGTTCTCACCGCACAGTCCAAGGCGATCGGCAGTTTCATTTGTGATATAATTGGTATCAGATGCGAGGTCGATTAGGGAGCCAATAAGGCAACCAGAGTTTGTCGTCACTTCCATCAGCATCATCACCACTGGATGTCCATCTCCAACCTTGGCACATACCGTCGATGATATTTTATTTGAGAACACGTTCTTGTATTTCTCTCTTTGTTCTGGAGTAAGTTCTGCCAGGAACTCCTCTTGTTTGTTGGTAAGGCCAAGTTTCTATCCTCCAATTTTTATGGTACTCTGCTCCTCACTGCTGTTGTCCTTCTTTGCTGCGGTCGGTGGCTTAGGACACAGAAGGTAATTGTGGTCCGACACCCCTTCTCTCCGACAGTCCACTTTTGGGCAGAGATATCTGGGAGTGCAACCTTTACCATCCTTGGAGTGGGGCCGCAAACACTTGGAGCACAACCCTAGCTTCTTCACATGTGCCCTTTTTCTTAAAAGATCTTGCTCCCTGAATATCTTACACGCAAATAGCTTGCCGGCATGGGAGTCATCTTCGCAGACAGTACAGCTGGGATAGTCGTCCTTATGAAGTTCTGTGGTTTTAGTGAACGCCTTCCTCCCTCTCTTATCTGGGTAGTCTGCAGCACCCTTTTCCACAGGGCCTTTATCCGCAGGGCTTGGCTCCAACTGATCCAACTCCTCAAGAATCTCCTCCTGTTTTTTCATGAATCCTAGAAGGCAATCAAAATGATACAGTGGAGAGAACCTGTTTGCTGGGTCAGTTTGGTGTATAATCCACTCCTTCTTGAGTGAACTTGGAAGCTTGCTTTCAAGAGATTGAGCAACAACACGGTTCTTCACGGCGTCCTCTTCACCAAGAATCTGGAGGTTGCACAGTGCCCTTTCAACAGCCTGGATCAATTCAATAGTTCTTCTTGGATTATTTCCTTTGACGGGGGGAAGAGACTGGACCTCGTTGGTGATCATCAGGAATATTTTCGCTTTGTTCCTGTATTTGCTGTCTAGCAGCCTGAACATATCGTCGGCGGATCCACAGCCATATAGAACGAGATCCTTCTTGACCTTTTCGTGGAGACTATTTAATAAGTGGAACTTTTTTATACATTCCCCACCTTGTGGGTTACCCAATTCTTGTAAGTCCTCCCACTCAGTCTTCCAGCGGTAATAGTCCCTTATGTCACCAGAGAAAGTGGGTAGCCGTGCTCTTTCAAGGCTGATTTGAGGCTTGAGATTAAAGTTTCCTTTGGTCCTTTACGGGCTATTTTGCTGTGAGACGGGCCGGGTGTTCATGTTCAATGCCCCTGGGTACGTTTCGGGCTTCAGCTTGAGATCGGCAGACATGTCAGGGAGATAGAGAAAAGCAGCATCTTGTGTCGGATCACCAACCTCGCTGCTATCATCTCCCAGGTTTCTTTCTCTACCCTTTACTTGGTCAGCTTCGTCTTGGTTCAGTTTGTCAGACAACGCCAGGACCTTCTTCTTTAGCGTCTTATGGCGTGTCCTGAGATCTAATGCCTTTGGACCAGGAACCAACTCCCTCCACTCTTCCAGCATTTCTCCGAGCTCAATGACCTCTCTCTCAAGACCTCTATTTCTTAGCCTCCGGTCCTTGATTGAACTCTGAGGGTTAACTTCCTCTTCCTCTGCCTGATTGATGGATGACTCAGCTGTTCTAGCCTGCTTAAAAAACGCCTCCTCTGCGTAGCTGGCCCAAAAGGTTTCCTGGGTGGCATTCTTTACCTCGAGGAACCTGTTCTCACACTCCGCTGTCTTGACATCAATTTGGTTTGCAGATTCTATGACCTCCTTATCCGTTGACTCCCTCAGGGCTTCAACATACTCATGTCCCGCATCTATGACTTTAGAAAAGTCTGTCCTGAAAATCTTCCATTCCCCGAGAACTTCAGTTGATTCCAAGAGTCCCGGTTTGGTGAGAGTTTGAGCCCTTTTGGTGAATGAAGCCTGTGCTCTTGATCGCACACTTTTAAGCTTTTCCAAGTCTGCCATTGTTACTCCCTTTGTGTTGACTGGAGAGCTGTCCATGCCAATGTGCACGCGTGCTCCTTTATCCTTGATCAACGGGCAGTTTGAATAACGATAAACTTGGGGTAAGCCACAGAGGTGAGAGGCCAGCTGAACCTGGGTTGCTTGAGCTTCCTTAATGAAGCAATCCGTGGCTGTTTTTTACCTGCATTTAATCCAGTGGAGCGGGCCGCGGTTTATAACAACGTGTCTTTCCTGACGCCCCGTTCGGTGGGGAGATTCTTAAAGAACCGAACAGTAATGCTGCAATGCTTAAACAGCAAACAAAAATTACACCTGTTGCAATTTCATGTTGTTGATAAAAATGTTAAATCATTATTAGGCCTGCCAGACTGTTTAAAACTGAACTTGATATCTATCAAAGAAGAAGTGTATGAAATCGATCTCAACAAGAATCAAAACCTGTCACAAGAAATATTCACAGAGTATGCTGACTTATTTGATGACGAGCTAGGCACCTTACCTGTGAAATACTCAATGAAGATCAACCCAGACATCACTCCAGTAGTCCGGCCCGCTCGCCGAATACCTGTGGCAATGCGGGACAAAGTAGAAGCAGAGTTGAAAAACATGACAAAAATGGGAGTCATTACACCCGTTTCAGAGCCCAAACAGTGGGTATCCTCAATGGTTGCCACACATAAGAAAAACACTGACAAGATCCGTATATGCATCGATCCAAGAGATTTGAATGAAGCCCTTATGCGCCCTCTATGCGCACAGTGGAAGAAGTAGCTTCACAAATGTCCAACGCAAGCGTCTTCTCAGTGCTTGACGCTAAAAGCTCATTTTGGCAAATTAAGCTAGACCATGACTCTTCCATGTGCACCGCTTTCGCAACACCCATTGGCAGATATCGTTTTTTATGCATGCCTTTTGGCATTAATTCGGCATCTGAGGTGTTCCAACGGGCAATGGAACAGATCTTCACAGGCTTTCCATGTGCCATAATTGTAGACGACATCATCGTTGTAGGAAAAGGGGAGAAGGAGCACGATGAGAACTTAAGGAAGGTTCTAAACAGAGCACGGCAAGTGAATCTGAAACTTAACCCACAAAAGTGTAAGTTCAGGTTAGAGAAGTCAGTTACGTGGGCCACCTGTTCACAGAACATGGATTGAAACCAGACCCAGCCAAAATACAGGCCATTACAGAAATGGCACCGCCAAGTGACAAAGCTGCCTTACAACGTTTCTTGGGCATGGCTAACTACCTCGGGAAATTCATTCCAAATTTCAGCGAACTGGCAGCACCACTACGACAGCTTCTCCACAAGGATGTAGCTTGGTGCTGGTCACTGCAGCAACAGGAGGCATTTGAAACACTAAAAAATTTCATCACATTCCCACCAGTCCTGAGGTACTTTAATGTAGACAAACCTGTGACCATCACGTGTGATGCTTCTCAATATGGACTGGGCGCAGCATGTCTACAGAACGACCAGCCTATTAGCTATGCCTCACGCACTCTCACCGAAACGGAAATGAGGTATGCTCAGATTGAAAAGGAGCTACTGGCGGTGGTTTTTGCCTGTCAGAAGTTATACGACTACATTTACGGGAAACCGGTCTTGGTGGAAACAGACCATCAACCCCTTGTCACGATTCTGAACAAACCCCTACATTCTGCTCCAGTACGACTCCAGCGGATGGTTCTGAAGCTGCAAAAGTTCAATCTGACTCTTACAGGGGCAATCGTGGCCTAATGGTCAGAGAGTCGGACTCGTGACCAGAAGGTTGCCGGTTCGATCCTCAGGGCCGGCAGGTAACGATTGCGGTGCCCTTGAGCAAGGCACCTAACCCCTACATGCTGCCCGGGCGCTGCACTGATAGCTGCCCACTGCTCCGGGTGTACGTGTGTTCACCACTTGCTGTGCGTATGTTCACTAGTCACTGGATGGGTTAAATGCAGAGGTCACATCTCGGGTATGGGTCACCATATCTGACAAATAGGTCACTTTCACTTCACTTTCACTTTCATACAAAAAGGAAAGCAGCTCTATTTGGCTGACACACTGTCACGTGCTCCGAGAAAGGTGACAACGGAAGATCTTATAGATAAGGAGGAATTCGAGGTGATGGCTGTCCAAGTCATTTCAGCTAACCGACTACAAGAGCTCAGAGAACACACTGACAAAGACAGCTCTCTGCAAAGTCTGTGCAACACCATCAAGCATGGCTGGCCGAAGAAAATTCAGAGTGTTCCAGTGCAACTCAAACATTATTTTCCTTTCAGGGATGAGCTCAGTATTGAGGATGGAATCATCACAAAGGGAACAAGAGTTGTAGTTCCTCACAGCCTACAAAGTGAATATCTACAAATCTTGCACAAAGGTCATGCAGGAGCCGAAGTGACCAAACGCAGAGCACGTGATGCCGTTTTCTGGCTGACTATGACACAGGACATCGACAATTTTGTGCACTCCTGCAGCATATGCAATTTTTTTGAGGCCTCATCAACAAAAGGAGCCATTGCACCTACACGAGGTCCCAGAACTGCCTTGGTCTGTTGTTGCCACTGACATAATTGACTGGAACAGCCAACAAGTACCTAGTGCTGGTAGATTCTTACTCTGGATGGTTTGAAATTAATTCACTAAGGAACATGTCTTCACAAACCGTCATCAACAAACTGAAGAGACACTTCTCTGTGCATGGAATTCCCCAAAAGCTCTTCACCGATAATGGCACTCAGTACACAAGCCAGATTTTCAGAGACTTTGCAAGCTCATGGGACTTTTGTCACATCACTAGTAGTCCTGAATATCCCCAGGCGAACGGCCTCGCAGAAAGACCCGTTCGTAGTGCGAAGCGCCTGCTCGAAACTACTAAGAGGGATGGGACAGACTTGTATTTGAATCTGTTAAACATCCGCAACATTCCTCGGGACAAGATACTGGGTTCACCTGCACGTCCAGGGTAACACGTACCACTATGCCAATCAGAAAGCAGATGCTGAAGCCCAGGTCGAAGGATACTGTGAAAATAACAGTACAACTCTCCAAAAAGAGACAAATGCACAAAAGGTTCTATGATAAAAGGAGCAAGCCACTCTCTCCGCTGCATGAATCACAAGTAGTAAGGATGCAGACAACAAAAGGACACAACAAGATCGGAGTTGTCAAGAGCACTCTCACCGAGCCCAGATTGTATGTTGTGGAGTCCGACGGCAAAGAGTACAGGAGAAATCGCAGACATCTACTCCCTGTAAACGAACCCTTTCCACACTGCACACAAGCCAACCTGGAGGATTTGTTGTCACAACTCAACTCGGTGCCAGACAGTGATAATGTGTCTAAAGCTGTTGTACATTCAGAGGAAAGCGCTCCAGCGGAACCAACAGATAGACAGTTGCCATACCGTACTAGATATGGTCGAGTTTCCAAGCCTAATCCTAAATACTCTGTTTAACTACCTATGCCGTTGGGAATGTAACGTAAGAACATGTTATTGAAAGTAATTCTGATATTTTGTTGTCATTTTCAATTATAATCTAAGTTTTACAATTTATAGATGTTACAAAGATGTTTGTGAAATTAAAGAGTTTTGAATTTAAAGGGAAGTACAAATCTAAAGAAAGGGGATGTAGATAAATGATGATATGCAATCTAGTTGCATATAAGTTGTGTATTAGAAAGCTATGTTCATATGTGGTTCTGGAGTGCCCCCTGGTGGTAATATACACATTTTGTATACTGGAGGCACGTGCTGTTAGGAGCTCCTGTGGTGAGCTAATAAACAAGTTATTTCTTGGCATCCAGACGTCTCCCTTTCTATTACAAACTACAGTATCTAAATATACATTTCAAATAACGTATGTGCAACATTAAGTGCAATATGAAAATAAAAATTCAATTATATCAATTACATTTGTCAGTTCCTACACTAGTTTTAATAAGTTATTTAAATAGATATTTGTAACGCTATTTAAGTTGCAAAATTAAAATGAAAATGCATTCCCCGGATTGATTATATATGTTTAAGATAGTCAAGCAAAACTATGGAATGATATTCCGGACATTATTAAAATGGAATTGCAAATTGTATTTGCAATTGCGTTTTCAATTTGTGGACTCATAAAATGTGACATAATCCAAACGCAATTGCAAATCGCGCATTATCGTTTGCATTTTCGTTTAAGCAAACGCACACTGACTGCCAAATTTCAAATGGAAAAGCAAAGTCCGTTTGCAACTGTGTTTCCCATATCTTACGAGTTTTGACCCTGTCATATTTAAATGGTAATTTCAATTACCACGTCTGTTTTTTTCACTTTCTCAGCGTCGCGTGTGTAGCCAGCCAAAACTCAAATGGAATCGCAATTCCCTCAGTATTTCCATTTCCGATGCCTTACACGGAAACCTGTCAATCAGTGTCAAGGGTGGGATTATGCTATGGGGCGTGTTTGTGTTGGGAAGTGACGTCACTCACAGTCGACCGCATTTGGCGGGCCATGCGTTCAATGGTTTTAGGTAAAACGTGTTGATCAGAAGATCGGGCCTTTTTATGTACTGTAAGAATATTACTTTTTGTCCCCTTTTCTAGGTGATTATTATTAAAGGTTGAAGAGTCTAGTCTAGTCAATTGAACCTTCAGAGCTGCAGGATCCTGGAGACCATGATTGACACAGACACAGCGTGCAGTTCAATCAGAGTCCAAAGTTTATTAAAAATAGTTCCAATATTTATATTCATAAAAGAGGAAGTAACTATGTCATTAAAACTATTAATATTGTTCATGTTGGTTAGTTCTTTGTTCTTAGAACTCCTTTATAAGTACATTTGTATTGAGAACTCCTCATTAGTCCGCCTTTACGCAATGCCGCTGTTCCGGAGTGGGGGCGTGGTCAGCTCGAAATGCATTTTCTAGTCCACATTGAATTTTGCACACTCAACGCCCCGTGTGTAAATGAAAATGCAATCCCAAATGTTCAACCTGTTAATGCATTTATGGAAAATGACATTAGAATTTTATTTTTGCTACAGTTTTGCTTGACTATCTTAAACATATATAATCAATCCGGGGAATGCATTTTCATTTTAATTTTGCAACTTAAATAGCGTTACAAATATCCATTTATATAACATTAAAACTAGTGTAGGAACTTACAAATGTAATTGATATAATTTAATGTTTATTTTCATTTTGCACTTAATGTTGCTGCACATACGTTATTTGAAATGTATATTTAGATACACAATTGCATTGTCAATTTACATAATGCATTACCATTTCGCATATTACATTGCAAATTGAATTTTGCACCACATATGCTTCCATACTGGGTTGACGTGTAACAGGTTATTGAAAGATGGATTCAACATACAATATACAAACAAAGAAAAGTAGATAACTTTATTTGTATAAAATAGAGAAACAAGCAGTGTCACTAAAGTAGAGATACTTGTCTTCCTCTGGTGTGAAAACCAAAATATTTTGATCATAGTACAACATTTTCCTCCATCACATCATCAGTGCGCTACCAATAATGTTCCTAAAATGTTCCTGTAGCTCAATAATACAAAAGGCTGTGATTTCCAGCGCAGGGAACACACAACAGAATGTATACCTTGCACTTTAACCTGTTCCATCAGTAGAACATTTAAGTTTACTTGAATCTTTTACTATTAAATTGTAATCTAATCATGACAAACTGTAAATCACTATTTTTTTACTACTATTACTACTTTTTTGGTCAGCCAAGCTTTTTTGTCCTTTTTTGTTAAAAAGGCAACTTAAGGGCAGCATTCCAAATTATGAATTTATGACTGATGTTAAATGAATTATTGTGAAATATGTTATGACAACATTTTTCATGTCCAGTATATTGGCTTTAGAATGGATTCCAAATCTAAGAGGCAGCGATACACAAGGCAGTGGAAATATGCACGAAGATCATTGGATGAAGGTCCTGTGGAGGAGGAACGATAAGATCATCCATCAACACCTCAAGAAGGATGTGCTGAAAGAATGGACATTGATGATGACATCTCAAGTTCTGTTGGTACTGTTGATGTTGGTTTCATTGAGAGTTGTAGTTCTGGACATGAGACTGTGAACAATGCGCTCAATGAGGAAACTGAGAGTGTGAATGAAACGGCCTCAACTTCACTCCCAACATTTCTGCAAGAATGGTCAATAAAGCACAGCATCACGCACAATTCTTTAGATGATCTCCTGAAAGGACTTAAAAGAAATGGACACCCAGAGCTCCCATCCAGAGCAAGGACATTGCTGAAAACTCCAAGGACTGTTACATCAGCACAAAAGTCAGGAATGGAGTGTGTTCATTTTAATTTAAGAGAGAGCCTTAGTGACCAGTTAAAACGTTATCCGACAGAGATGATTGAACGAGTGAGTACACTGGAGCTATCATTTAATATTGATGTCCTACCCATTTTTAAAAGCAGCAGGACACATCTTTGGCCCATCCTCTGTGCTATACACCTAAACCCCATCAGTGTTTTCCTGTCACACTGACACTTGGTACCACCAAACCAAAAGATCTGGAATTTGCTGAGGAAGCCATAAATGACATCCAAGAGCTCCTTGACAATGGTCTGGATGGAAAAAATATTAGGATCAGATGCTTTGTGTGTGATGCACCAGCAAGAGCAATGGTGAAGAAGATCAAGCAGTATTCTGGGTATTTTGGATGTGACAAATGCACTCAGAAAGGCACATGGGTCTCTGGGCGAGTAACTTACCCAGTGGTAGACAATCTCACTCAGCGCACCAATAAAGCATTTCGTGCTGAAATGGCCATACGTCAGGAAAATCAGACTGCACCAGTGTCTCCCTTTTTTAGGCTCCCGTTGGATATGATACAACAATTTCCAATTGACTACATGCACCAAGCCTGCCTGGGTGTTATGAAGAAGCTAATCACAGAGTGGGTTAGAGGAGACAGAAAAGTAAGACTGTCTGCGGGGCAAATAAATGAGGTGACGCAAAGGCTGCTGTCACTCAGAAGCGCCATTCCAAACTGTTTTGTCAGAAAACCTCGGAATCTAGAGGACATTGATAGGTGGAAGGCAACAGAACTGCGCCAGTTTGCTGTTTATACAGGCAAGATCGTGCTGAAGGGCATTTTGAGTGACCATCTTTACGACCATTTCATGGCATTCAGTGTTGCCTTGAGTCTTCTGCTTTGTCCAACATTGGCAAGGGAACACAACAGATACAGCAAAGAGCTAATGCAATACTTCATTGCGAAAACAAAAGAACTGTATGGTGACCACTTTCTTGTGTACAACATCCATTCAATGGTACATCTATCGGAAGAGGCAATGGCTTTTGGCAGCCTTGATGCATGCAGTGCATTCCCATTCGAGAATTATCTCGGTAAGCTAAAACGGCTTGTAAGGTCTGGAAAGCAGCCACTTGTTCAATTGGCCAAACGTCTCACAGAGATGTCCACTTCTCCTCTCTCTGTGGTGGCCTCCAGGTCGAAAACCAAAAGGCCCAATAATGCATTTATTCTTGTTGAAGGAAAGTGCTGTGAGGCCATTGAAGAGAGAAATGAATCGGATGATTCAGGTACACCGTTGCTGATGTGCAGATGTTTTGAAAGATTTGAACCACTTTTCAGAGATCCACTAGACTCAAGAACACTTGGATGTTTAAAAGTCCAAACAAGACATTCAGTGATGAAGCTCATACCAGAACGCAAGCTGACAAGAATGGCCATAATGATAGAAAAAGGCCAGGAGTTGATTTTCTTGGCAGTCCTGCATGAACACTGATCACAGGAAGATTCTCTCGCCCTCTCTCTCTCTCCACGGGGACAGTCTATAGGCGTCACATTTAAGGACATCATTGACAGCAAGGACAAACATTAAGGTTATTCAAATAAGATTTTAAACATTCTAGTACAGTCCGGAACTTGTTATCGCACAATAAACTCTGACAGTGTCATCAGGCTTGTATGACACTGAAGGATTTTATTTCACAATAACCGTATGATTGTACATTATCCCTGTTACACACTTACCTCATAAGTTATTGAACATGAAAAATTGATTTAAAACATTTTAGTAGCTAATTTTTCTATTTTAACATTCTGGCTAAGAATCCAGTATTCAAGAGTGTAATTTAATAAGTAAGTAATAAGGTACAAGAGGTTAAGTGTGAATAAGTAACTTATTTACGATATAGTACTAGCCTCAAGTATGTTATTGCTTTTAAAAAACAGTTACTAAAAATTAAAGACCTTACAGGTCTTCCCAAAAAGACCATCAGACAGCTGCAGCTCATACAGAACGCTGCTGCCAGGATTCTGACCAGAACCAAAAATTCTGAGCATATCACACAGCAAATTTCTGAGTGTCAAATTCTCACCTGCAGTGTGAAAATCAACTATTTTACGGGGTTTATATAGGTCCACACTAAATTGAGTTAAATCAACACTTTTAAAAGAGTTATATTTTTAACACTTATACGGTGTTATAAAAACACTCGGAGTGTACATATTTAACACCACTAGTGTAGTTTTTACATTCCGAAAAGGCACATTTTACACCAAAGTAGTGCTGAATTTTCAATCTTGTGTGTCAATAGTTTAACACTATGTTAGGTAATTGTACTCTAATTTAGTGTTAAAACATGTCCTGATTAAGGTAATTTATATCTAGATCTAATTTATCTATAAATATGATACATACATGTACAAAAAGAAAAGCCAACATAGTTTCAGTTTGATCTTTTATTTTTCACAAATAACATCTCAAACTAACAGAAATGAAGGTACAATATATTCACCATCTGACCCATATGGACACTGTAGATCAAAAGGCCTGTAGAACCTCAGAGCATTCGCTTTAATAAGTTCACTCAACCCATAGTTTCTCTGTACTTTAAATGCATGATGATGCTCTGAGAAATGTTCAGTGAAAAGCTTGTCAACAACAAAATATACAGTGCTGTTAATGAAAAGTATTTTCTGAATTTGACAAAAAACTGGAATTTCATCATTCATTTTGTTGCATACAATTAGGTGTTGTCTGTATTCTGTCCCATCTATTTTAACCCAGTTCATGGAATGCATGACCGTCTCTGTGGAATTTTGTAGCACTTCTGCAAACTTTTTGCCATCCACAATATCATCCCAACAGACTGTTTTCATAGGCCCACATTCAATTTGAGTCAATGGTGTTGTTTCCCAAAGATAGCCTATTGACATCTGATGACGTTTTGCCAAAGATTTAGTGATATTTTTGAAGTTCTTGAGTGTATTTTTAAAAACCTTATGCTTTGCCTCAAACCTCATGCACCACATGTGCACTAACGGACCAATTTTTCGAATACAGGCCGGATAATGGATCATAAAATGATGTTTGGGCAGCAGGTTCTTATGTGGGTACAATTCTTTAAATAATTCATGGTGCTCAATAATTAGGTACTTGAGGAGAACAGTCATGCCTTCAGAAATAGATGGGGACAAAACCAGATCGAGAATTTGAAGTAAGAGCAAAAGCAAATGCCAATGCTTATCCCCAAGTGGTACAACATCGCCAAACAGTAATGGAATGTTTTTGATAAGACAGAGGGCTTGAATAGAGTTAAGACCTATGCTGTTTCCACTATGCTCCAAATTCACTTTGGTAGGACGATTTTTTCTCTCTAAATACCCATAGTCATATGAATATATCCTTGAGAGCAACTCACACTGTGTGACAAACTTTTCTGAAAGGTATCCAAACAGTAGCTTCATTTCAAATTGAGCAACTCCTTCTAGGAGATCATGCATCACATCTAGAGAGTAGTTGTGGCAGACATGAAAATACTGCAGGCTATTAAGTGTCGAGTGTCTTTTCAGGCCATGTGTTGACTTGAGTTGAGGGTCAGTTTCCAACTCACTGCAGTGCTGTTCATAAGTTGTACGATCACGCAAAATTACCCTTACATCATCCTCATTGTAAATAAACTGGGCATCTGCTTTCTCTGTCAAACATAAGCGGCAGAAGTAATGGCCACTGAACGATTCTGTGAAACCAAGGATCGAATGCATCCCCAAGTTGTCGCCAACTATTTGACATATTGTCCCATAAACTCTACTTGTGGATATGGGTAGTTCGATCCCATCTGTCTCCAGAACTTTTATGTCATGAATCAACGGGTCCAAAATGGGATCAAAGCCATACTTTTTTAGGTCTTGAGCATGAAATAGTGCTATTAAATGGATATTCATGAGCACCGAATTAAATTTTGGAGGTAGATTTCTCACTACAAAATAAAGAGCACCAACCTTGTGTATCCCACGTTTAGAGCCAAGAGGGTTTGCCGTTTCAAACTCATCAAAATATACTTGAATCTGTAAAGCACTGGGATATTTAGAGAACAATGGATGATTCTTAAAGAAACTTCCATCACAAAAGTCTTCAAAATGGGATTCCTGCCTTTCTCTATGTTGTGTCAGAAGTCTACATACATCTTTATTTTGGCATATAAATTTTAAAGTTTCCAAAATTGGGACATACACAAATGTATCTTTTACAGGGACCTGATCATAACATCCCGTATTTTTGTTTCTTCTAATGTCATGCCTCATGCCAAGCATAACTTCTACTGGCTCAACCACATGCCATTTGTCCATGAAATATTTATTTCTTTTAGTTTCTGTGTTAAACAAGCGAAAGGGGCTGTCACACTGTCTTAAACTATCTTCAACTGCTGATCTAACAGGATTAGTGAGAGGAATGACAGACATTACCTCTTGGTGAATTTGGTTATGCAGTTCTGTGGTGAGTTCCTCAAGCTCGGAAACAACTGATGATACCAAGCTACTGGCAACTCCACTGCACTGTAATTTGGCCACAACAGAGGCACATATATTCTCAGTGTCTCTCCTTGAATGAGTGACATTTCTCTCAAGACAGTCCATAGGAGCAACTTGGGGATCACTTTCTCTAACTAACAAAGAACCTGACTGGCTAATACCAACATTTTGAGCTGTCTGTTCAACAGAGAATGTCTCAAAATCTGAACTAGCATCAGCAAAATGAACATTGATAAGATGCTTTCGAAAACCAGAATAAGTAGAAAACTGTCTACAACAGCCATCTTGTGCACATAACAGTTTAAACTTTAACGAAGGATAGAAACTGTGCGTGACTCTTAAATGAGATATCAAAGAATGGCTATTTGCATGCAAACTTTTACAACAGAAACACTTTAACATTTAGTTTAAAAGCTTTGCACGCAGTTCCTTTACTCTGGGAGACTCACTTGTAACACCAACGTCAATGTTGTAGATGGTTGTCTGCAAGAAGGTAAAAATGTTGACAAGGGATTCCTCATACGACAAGTTGAAGACAAAGTGGACTTTGAAAAGTTCATCTACAGCACTCAAGGAGCTGGTTCCAGCACAAGGGATTAGTTGCTTGTCCACAACCAAGTAGAATTTCTCGATTCTGCCCTTGAATCTTCCTAATCCAAGTAGGTATGGCTGGCAGCCCTCCCTTTCACGGAGATGACCTTCAATACTGGTGCAAGACTGAAAAATACAAGAGACAAATATTGTATTTTAACTCAATAAAATAAAAAGAAACCTCACTGATTCACAAACTTATTTATAAAAAAAAAAACAGTATAAAAAGTTCAAACCTCCTTAATTTATTGTAAAAAGTAAACATTTGATCACCCAACATTTCACCACAAAAATGTGCTGACACCCCAAGGCTACCAAAGATACATATGACTTACATCATCAGAAAACAACTATCCAAGCAATCCAAGCTCTGTAGTCCAACAGAATGTCCACAACATACATTTAAATGGTCTGCAGTATCTACAACCATGATGACTTACACACTGAGATCTCACAAAGATGCTGCAAGAGTATTTTAAGTTTTACCTTATGAAAATGCACAAGTCTATCAACTGCCTCTGTTGGACTGATCTTAGTCTTCTTCCTCCCTGGAGAAGGTGGCAGGAGATGCAACAGTAGCAGGATAGATGACATATCCCTGTCCCAGTCTGATTTAGTGTTTGTAGGGGAGGGGATAAAATGGCATAATGTTAATACATAAAAAAATCAAAACAAATCAAAAACAATAACATTCTAACAAATTATGCCTACCATTTTCGGATCCTTGGCCCCCTGCTGCATTGAGAAGACACAGAATTTCTGCTGTCGAAGTAAGAGATTTGGCTTCATTGATGACCTTATGTTTGAATGCCGTCTCCCACCTCTCAAGCAGCTTGTTGGATGTTTCGGCATTAAACAGTAGAGAAAAGTCCTGGTTTACCTATCGATGAAGGACATTTCAAGATATATGATATGATCAAGACATTATTCTTCACCTCAAAAAAAAAAGTATTCGCATGTGAGAAGTTTAAGAAATTAACAAATTAAGAAATCAAATAACACAATTGGACATTTGGCGACATTATTCAAGACAAATTACTATAACCCTCTATGACTATGTCTGAGAGATATATGTGTAAGTAAGAATGATAAATCTGAGTAGTCATTACTTTTGTAAAAATTACATAAAACCAGCAAATCTAAATCAAACATATATTTTTAATATTGGTAATGTTGGTAATGCTATATTTACCAATCCTTTCACATCCAAAAATCTTGGAAAGATCTTAAGGATGTCAGCTGATCTTCCAGGGTTGTGTACAAGTTCTTGTCTATGCTTGAAAGTTTCCTTCATCTTTTGCATAACTTCAACTTCATCAGCTGTATGGACAAGGAAGGAAATTGCCTCTCTGCATGCATCTCCTTCAAGCTGTTGTCCAATGTCTAGCCTTCTTCTGCGACTTGGTCCTCCTGTTTCAGAAACCTCAGAGCAAACACGTTTTGGGTTCTTTCTTGACAAAGTTTTAAGGCGCCAGGAGATGAACCCTGTTCCCTTTACTGGATCATAGAAATGTTCCTGTTAGAAAGACAAGAGAAAACATTTAAATATGATCTGAAGTCAGTTTCATTTAATAACACAGTATTATTTTATAATATAAAAAAAGCATACATGCACATGCAAATTAAGAACTATTATTCTTACATATCCCTTTGCTGAAAAAGGATCTCTCAGGGCAGGAAAAAGAGTAACAATGCCCATGGCATAAGTCTCACGCTGTTTGCGGGTGGGGATCCTCCTAAATTTTGATTAAAAAAAACAGAAATATAAATTGCACAGCAAAATGTAGAGCCTTGGTTTTTTTTCCCATAAAGGATATTTTTTCAAAGGTTTAACAAAGCTTCTTTATAGGGAGCTGTTTGTATCGTAACTGTGTACTGAAATCTTACCCGTAAGTCTCGGTCATGTGACTGACAACAATATTCACAAGTTGGCGTCTGGTACTGTGCTTTAAAGTCTTTGTTGTCTGGTATTCTGTAAGCACATCCTCACCACCAGAGTGTTTTTCTAGGGCATCTTGGACATTCTGATTAAGCATATATTAAGCACAGTAAAGTTCGCTTCTAAGTGACAAGTAAAGCAATTATTACATGGCAAATTTACCAATAGGAAATACATACCTGTTTTGCCTTTTCAGAATTCAAGGCTTCTTTACTGCTGGCTCTTGCTGATTGAATGTGCACTGTTGGTTCTCTCTCCTCATAGTCAGTGGAAGAGACTGAAAGAGTATCAGTGCAAGTGCTTTGGGTTGAGGATCTTGTTGGCGAAATCACTGAAACAAAAAGTAAAAAACAATTTTCATGTTTAAACAAATTTCCAAACACAATAACAACGGTAAAATTAAGAAAACCACACGTATGTAACATTGTGTCTCTAGTTTTGTTTATCGTTTCCTCAAGATTAATCATTTGTTACCTTTCTTATTTAAGATAATTTCATAAAGTAGCTACTATATAAACAAGAGTAAATGTGTTTGTCTTTCCCAAATACATTTCACTCAGAAATGACTATTGCTACACGAAAGTCCTTGAAATAATGTCTGAATTGTCATATTTACCCTCAGGCAGGCCAGCAGAAATTTCTTCCAGACATCTTATAGTTAAGCATAAATTTGGACTGGCTTCAATTAGTTCTTGGAAGATGTCCTCCTCCACACTGGTCTCCGTGTCATCAAAGACTTGAAGAACTGCAGTTGTAGCAAGCCCAAATTTGCTTTGAACTGAAATATAATTTTATCACATGAACATAAATATGAAAAAATATCATGGCAGGAGACAAATCTGGACAACTAATGTCAGCTTATCACATCATGAAGCTGCTATATGACCGTTTATAGTAAGCAAATTTCTAAACATAAGCACAAGCTACAAATAACTTACCTTCACTGAGAAAATCTTGGAATGTAAAATCATTCAGCAATTTTATAAATTTCTTCACACCTTGATACTGAACTTTGACCAACATGACGAAAGCTGTTAAAGAGAAAACAAATCTGTTTAATAAAGTTTGTTCACTTTTATTGTAAATAAAGTATGGTAAATTCTGGCAAAAGGCACCACCAATCGCTTTTAAAAACACTTACATTTACAGCATAAACATGTACAATTTAATAATATTATGTTATTAACCTCAATGTGGAAACCATGTAGCTGAGCAACATTTCATTCAATTAATTAAAATTCCACTTCTAAGAGAGAAAAACAATAGACGAGAAGTGCAAGACGGTTATCATTTTTAACCGGGATGGTTGCTTCAGTTTTAGGTTAAGGGTAAACTTGTTTTACACGTATTTGGCAGCTATTGCGGCTGTATTATCGTAACGTAAAAGACATCGAAGATTACCCTATTTTTTAGATGCATTTCCAAGACTAAATCTCCGTCTTAAACAATACGGGACAAAAAAGCTTCCGGCTTTGTCAGCGCCTCACTGTGATGATGACGATAGAGCGCCACAGCAGTGGCGTAATTGAGTAGCTGCAGTTAACGTTACAGATGATACTTTATAAAAGTACACCAATTGTTCGTTTATAATAAAACCCCTCACAAAGTTTTGTTATTAGATAATTATCTATGCAGGAAAACGCCCGAGTTAACTTTAGAAAGTACATTATACTGCCAATCGATTTTTTTATCAACGCGTTTTGTTTACTCCAATGCACCACATAAAAAGGCTTAAAAGTTGGTAACTGTCGTATCAACCCTGTACGATCACATAATTGTTCAAAGATGTAAAGGTCTCAGATACACCGTTAAAGTGAACGGAAGAACTTGGCGCCATAGCAGATCAACTGCGCGCTCGTCAGAACACATGTTAAATATCATAATATGGAAATATATAAAATTACAGTGCGCTTTTTCAAAGCTGGTTCCTGTTGTATTAGCTTTTAAAATTAGCACTTTTGGGGAAGGGGCGGGCAACCCGATGATATTCGTGTACATAACATTAACTAGGACCAACAAAAGTCACGTTATGTGCACATTTAAACAAGCCTCACGTGTTTACGGAGTTCGGTTTATACAAGTATAGATATTTGTGAAAACACTGCACCACACTATAAAATATGAGTCTTGGCCATGGCAAGGCACATCAGATCTGGCGAAAACGGGTTCTCATTTCATTAAAAAGTTTACGTTGATCACAGAAATAAATGCATGATCTCCCACTAAAAAATAATAAATATTACTAACGACAGTACAAAAACAAAGAATTAAGTTATTAAAAATGTATTATAGCCTACCTATTTTTGCACTGCCGTCACCTCGTGGTTGTCCGCCATCAGTCAAACAGGAAGTGATCCGCAATGACCGGAAATTGGATGTACTCGGCTAAAGTGTAATTTAACATCAACTCACTGTAATAACACTGACTCTGACCGTTTCTTTACACTGTGAGTGCTGTTATCATTAAAACTAACACCTAAATCAACACTTTTCAACTCTGGTAAAGTATCACTAAAAAAACAACTCAAAACAACACTGGAAATTTTGCTGTGACACTCCAATCCTCAGGTCCTTACACTGGTAACCAGTTACTTTTAGAATCAACTTCAAATTATTATTAATTGTCTATAAATCACTCAATGGTCTAGGACTCAAATACATCTCAGATATGCTCATTGAATATAAATCAGACTTCTCAGATCATCAGGATCAAGTCAGTTAGAGATAACAAGGGTTCACTCAAAACAGGGCGAGTCAGCGTTTAGCCATTACGCCACTCGTAGCTGGAATCTGCTTCCAGAAGACATCAGACGTTCACCAACAGAAGCTTCTTTTAAATCCAGATTAAAAACACACTTGTTTAGCTGTGCATTCACAACCTGAGCACTGTGCTACTTTACATCAACTGCACTTCTATTTCTAATTTATTTTTATTTTGCTCTTATTCTTTTTATATACAATTTTATTGCTGTTTTATTGTTTTAAATAATTTGCATTTTAAAGATACGTTTTATTCTTTCTGTCAATCATTTTATCTAAAGCACTTTGAATTGCACTTGTGTATGAAATGTGCTATATAAATAAACTTGCCTTGCCTTGCCTAAAGCCGAAAAATATGAATGAAAGAAACGTAAACAGCACCAGAATATTTTGATTAACGTTGCCCTTAACTTTTCACTAAACTTTCAATTATTTCACAGAACAGATGTTTACACATAGCCCATAACATGTAAGGGATGATCCAAGACTTGTCGTGCGTTAAAGGGTTTTAATGCACTACGTGGAGGCCATGAACCATTGGTTACTTTTAATACTATGCAATACCCAGATCATCATTAACAGTTTTTGTTTTTATAGTTTTGTATTAGCCTTTTGTTTGAAATGAACTCTGCCTACTGATCCTCAGAGAAATCCAATTTCATTTTAACAGATGGCCAATAAACAGTATGCAGTGGTGGAATTTTCAGACGACAATTCGGTCGAAATTGTCCCCACCTCATGGTTGGAGGAGAGCAAAGAGGTATGTTTTTGTTTCAATCAATGTTTTTTTGTTTTAACTTAATTTACAGCTTATGCATACATTTACAGTGTTTTATATTTACTTTTTCAGGGAAAAATATTCTCCTATTGGACTTTTTCCCAATGTGCGGCAGCTTGTGAAAAGCTGCAGTTTACCTGACAGGATCAACTGGAGGAAGTTACAGTTAAAAAAATTTGGCTGAAAACAGGTAAAGGAATTCCATTGTAGGATATATATAATATCCAGTGCTAGGAATGGGAATGGGGAAATGCAGGGAGAGATCAAGGGATTGACATTCAAGGGGCATGCAGGAATTTCATATTGTATCCATAAAGTACCATCTAAACACTATGCACTTTTCACACATACATAAAGCAAGATTTTCTTCATCTATAGGTAAAAAAAAAATATCCCTGCTCAAATTTTAATGAAAATTATTAAAACTACATGTCAAAAGCATTGCTAAAAAGGTATATTTGACACAACTTTTCTTTAGGCTCATACAGCACAGCTGTAGAAAAATGTTCCCATATTGTGGAGACCTCAAATATTGAAACAGAGGACACCACAAGAACTAAAAAGAGGGCACAGAAGAAGCCAAAGAGATTTCTGTCAGAAAAAGATTCCTCCTCAAGTGGTAACAATTCAAATCACTTCCAAAACCATTATTCCAACTCTTCAAAAGACTGAAACATTTCTTAAAACTATAAACAGTATGAAACAAGTCACCCATTCTCTAGATTACTAAATGCTATTTAAATATATTTTTTCCCTGAAGCACATATACACATAAAGCTCTATTCATTTATTCTGAGATGTTTCTGAGAAAACAAATTAATGAGCAAAATTTAAGTTGTGACATTTTGGGCACCTCAATAACCCTAAAATAAAACCTTTATCCAATTGTGATTAAAAATAAAAAATATGTATTAAAAGAAAGAATGTCATTGTCCCATATAGACAAGTTTCTTTGGACAAATTTTATTTTGCTACTTTGTTTCAGATATTGAGATTTGACAAATTTAGATTTAAGATACAATTTGAACTGTATTTGTGAACTCTTTGCTAGAGCTTGTCGGTCCCAATGGTGGAGAGCATGTATTCTGCATAGTTTAGTTCCAACACTTATCCAACACACCTGTTCATCATTTGCAAATAGTCCTGAATACTTTGATCAGCTTGGTTAGTTGAATTTGATTAGTGTTGGAACTAAACTCCTCCAGCACCCCAGTTGACTAGACCTGCTCTAAGCTTTATTTTAACACAATTTGTTCTTGTTTTCAGATGATGGCAGAGTTTTATCAAAGAAGAAGTCAGAAAAAAGTATATACAAACCTGTTCTACCTAAATGTAAGTTGGTGGCATTAAAATAATACTTAATTGTTTTCCAGTCTTGATGTTCTTTCAGTTTTTTATTTACAGACACACCCTTGCCCAAGACTCCTCTGGACATGGGTTCGTACAATATAAAAATATGTTTTTAAGTATTAGTACTAGACATGTAGTTTATTACTCTCTTTTTCTCTCTTGCGTTTTGACTTCTAACAGACAACAATGTCATTTCAAGTGGTTGTTCTGTAAATTGTAAGCATATTTTTTTCTTATTTAATTTTCATAACCTGAAACCTTATCAGTAAGGCATCATTTAATAGTTTATTTGGTCATTTTTTCTACAGCAGAAGAATCTCTGCAGAAGTACCCACAGCAAAGTGTGTCTTACAATCTTCAAGGTTGTGCAAAATGTGATTGCATTCTTGTATGTATTGACTATTAAAATTAGTGTATCTCTCTAATAAATTAATCACTTTTAATACTTTTAAAACTTAAAAATATTTTTATAAAATTTTATTGTTTTATTCTGTCAGGGATTCGGCACTGCAGAACCCAAGCGCAGGCAGCAGTACGGGGAACAACAAAGGTATTTTAATAAACAAACAAAAACCCACGATGGGGAAAAAGCAGGACACGATAACAAGGGAACAAAAACAAAAGACTTCCCGCGAGGGGGCAAAAACTAAACTAAAACAAGAAACAATGTCCACAACAAAAACAAGGTAGTCACAGGGTAATTTCTTCAGCTAGAGGAACACAAAGCACAACACGAAACTCACGGAAGTACATGCAACGAACCAGCACAGGACAATGAAAAATGAGAGGTATAAATAGGGAGACAAACACAGGGTAATTAATTAGGGGCCAGGTGAAACAGATAAAACACTAAGGGGAAGCTAATGAGACGGAAGGGCGGGAACACAGACGAGACTCGGGGAGAGTATGGAAAGCCAAAGGGCCAAAAACATCTCTCCCCACATAAAACAGGGAATTCTGTTTTGGTTCTGCCTCAAGACCAAGAATTAGCCAAACATGATAGGCAGAACCGTGACAATATTCAATAT
This sequence comes from Triplophysa tibetana, assembly GCA_008369825.1. Classification (NCBI taxonomy): domain Eukaryota; kingdom Metazoa; phylum Chordata; class Actinopteri; order Cypriniformes; family Nemacheilidae; genus Triplophysa; species Triplophysa tibetana. The sequence goes on from CM017906.1 coordinate 22,483,168, forward strand.
TATTCTAAATGCTTTACAGACTATCGCACACAAGTCTTGCAAAAGTTGCAAGACATTGTTGAAAACCAACAAGAAATCCTGGCCATGCAGCAACAATTGCTGGCTTCTACAGCTGTGACGGTGGTAGAGGATGGAGGGGACCTTCTTGATAATGGGCCGTGTCAGACAGTGGAAGAACTTCAGCTGCTGGATTCTGAACTTGCCCACAAGGACAAACGAATAAGGATGGTAAATATATATGTATATATAAATACAGTGAGGAAAATAAGTATTTGAACACCCTGCTATTTTGCATGTTCTCCCACTTAGAAATCATGGAGGGGTCAGAAATTGTCATCATAGGTGCATGTCCACTGTGAGAGACATAATCTAAAAATAATCCAGAAATCACAATGTATGATTCCTAATAAATGCAACTTCAACTCATTGTAAAGTGCTTCTTTTATAAAGAATGCTGCTATCTCACATAATGCAGTAAAGCAGTCCTTTTATAGAGTAAAAAAAGATTGTCGATTCAGCAACACAGCCATAGACAGCACCTGGCAACGTGGCACGTAAGCCACCTCCTAGTTCGGGGAACACAACTAGAGAAGGTATACCTGTAGTTAAGGTGTACCTTTAGAGTCTTCGTAGTGCGTTAAAAGACAACCTTATCGGAAAAAACACAGCCCTGAACTTATTTTATATAGTCTACTAATAATAATTCTTAATATAACATTAAACTTCAAATACTAGGCCTACTCACCCTCCTGTCATTAATGCATCTCTTGCTGTATGACATAGGAAGTTTTTTTTAATGATAACGTTTTTAACATAATATATATATAATTATGTGATAGTTCACCCAAAAATACTAAATTCTTATTCATTTACTTACCCTATTATCATTTCAAACCTGTACAACTTTTTTGTACAGAACACAAAAAATGTTTGCTATTTTGAAGAATGGGAACCATGGTTTTGTGTCCACACACTTGAAGTGAATGGGTACGGCTATTGTTTGGTTACTAACATCCTTCAAAATATCTTCTTTTGTGTTCTGTATAAGAGAGAAAGTCATACAATTTTCAAATGATAAGAGTGTGAGTAAATGATTATTATTATTTACTTAAAATGTGTTATAACTTAAAAAGAAACATCACTTTCTGTAGTACAGCAAGAGATTATGGCTGCATTAGCAAGAACAGGTACACAATAATTTAAAGCAAACAAAATCCAGCAACAATATGCAGCCCAGCCTTTGCATAGCCACAGTCTTTACTCTTTTGCATAATCGTAATCCACAAAAACCCAGTTAACAGAACCTTTGGCAAAGACTTACAAATCTTTCTGAATATTAAAAACACAAAAAGTAATAATTAATTCAACATCAATATACAACATCCTGATCAGTTTTGACTTAACATAACTTTTCCAAATAAGCACAAAGAACATACACTTCTTTGAAAGTAACTTGTTTTGAGTAGATGGATAATTTACAGTTTATATTTACTGTATATTTACTGTTTATCACTGTTAAAATAAATCCCCATCTAAAAAATACTCGTGTGTTTTTTACCCATGGCTGGGTCAATATTGGACTGAACACATGGTTTATGTTGGCTTGTTCTCACGGTTGGGTAACAACAACTCCGCATTTGGGTTAATATAACCCAACCATGTGTTCTGTGCAACATTGATCCAGCCATGGGTTAAAAACACACCAGCATTTTTATTTTGCAAAAACATTGTATACACTGTAAAAAAAATCTGTACATTAACAGTGAAATGACTGTATATTTTAACAGACATTTTCCGTACTACATGTTATACGGGTGTTTTTACATATTTTAACGGAAATTTTCTCTACTACATGTTTTACGGGTGTATTTCCGTTTATAAACATTTTCGAATTGCATTATGGGACCTCACTGTGAAAAAATCTGTACATTAACAGTTAAATGACTGTATATTTTAACGGAAATTGTCCATACTTATATGTGTTACGGGTGTTTTCCGTTTATTTACATTTTCGAATTGCATTTTGGGACCGTGACCGAGGCTCCGACAACTTTTGATGGTCATGGACGCATAACCACAGCCAACACAACATTTTTTCCCAAGTTTTTCCACAGGTAAGTAATGTAAATAGAAGTCAACACGACATTTCAATCAAGTGACTGCTTTATTTAAATTGTTTTACTGAACCGGTCATGTAAATTGCAACAGTGAATTTCGTTTAATATTGTTAACAAGAACATATTTTTTTCTTAACGTAACAATGAGTGATTATTTGTTGTACAAATGAGCGTTTACGTATTGATTTTTATTTGTTTATGCCTGCTCCTCATCAGTAAATATGATATCTGTTAATATACAGTGTATTTGTCCGTATTTTTGATCTGCTTGGTGCGCGTGTAGAAACGTCCCTCACATTCCCCGCTGCACTGTGTGACACACATCAGCAGTTCATCTCGGCTCGGTTTGTAAAAGGTATGTTAACTATTTATTGGAAATATAAAATAACTGTTTGCATTGTACTATACAATTAATCATGGCTCGCATTGAAAGATAGCGATATAAGTTTGGTTGACAGTTGTCGGTGGTGTATTTCAAATTAATTAAAATAAACGTTACTTTAAACGTTATGCATACATTAGGCCGTCAGTGTTTCTGTTTGCATATTAATAACTTACTTTATATTTTAATTACATAATCTACTCTTCGCTTTAGTTAGATAGTGGGACTTGTCAAGTCTGTGAGGCAAAGTTCCAGTGCGAAAAGCATGGTGATTTTTTTTCAGTATACTGAGTGAATTGACTGAGTTGAACTGAGTGTGTGACACTTATGCTATATGGGAGAAATACACACACGTAAGGTTAATATTATAACAAAATAACCACATACAGGATAATCGTACATCGACGCGAGTTTTTTGTATATTCCCTGTCTCCTTTTCGATTTGAACATGTCAGCGGAGTGAAATCAGACCAACCGTTCTCACTCCCAACTCGTCACACATTGACGCTCGGTCAGCGAACATCGGCGTCACTTTTCACCCCTTTGACGTAGTTTTTAGACGAACAAGGGACCACGTTGCTGTTCACTAAATGCTCCAGCCCGAGATGCGTGCCATTTCATAATTATTTATGGTTTAAATATTCTGTAGTACGTAACCCCACCATAAACCTAATCCCAAACACTTCTAAGCCATATACAAAACAACACGCGAATAAAAGTAGTCACAGGTAAAAAAAACATTACACACAACTCGTGTCGCAGACCTTTTTGCACCAAAGCCGTACGATAGCTAAACTTACGGCTTGCATGAAGTCTGCTCCCGTTCAAAAGATAACCCGCAAAAGCTAGATGACGCAGTCAGTCGCGGGAGCCAATACCGTTTCTCTTTCAATGCCAACGAAATGACGCGATCAGTCACGAGATACGGGAGAGCCAATGTCATCGAAGGTAACGTAACTGTTCCTCTTGCGGCAGTTTTGAACTAGCGATGGGAAGTCCGGCTCTTTTCCGCGAACCGGTTCTTTCGGACAGTTCGTTTCAATGAACCGGTTCAAAAAACCGGTTCATCGGTTCATTTACGCCGGAACGTAATGACGTTCGGTCGGGATGAAAATACACTTGGCTGAACATTTAATGAAGACACTTTAAGTCATTAATTATCATCGCCTAAAACATCATCACGATCTGATAAGTTTATCACATTTAAGTTTGGCAAATAATGCACACAGATACAGACAAAGGCAGTAATATGCAACCGAACGTTATAAAGTGAACAATCTGTTATGTATTTGTTATTAAATAAACTTACGTTTTGTCAGATTGCCCGCTCGTCGTCGTCACCCGTGTTTATTGTGTTCATACATTGGTTTTTCTAAATTCCAAGATTTTTTTTAACTTCACAGTGAGAGAAGTCTGCTAGTTTTCACACGCACGCATGCGCAGCCGCAGTTTATCAACTCACTAGCGCTGAACAACCGGTTCACAACAATCAACCGCTTCACAAATCGGACGTGTCCGGAAGACACGACTCTCGGTTCATGACCGGAAAGCCAATGCAATGCAACCGATTCGATTTTGTGACTCAAGGTTCTCTGCGAGAAAGATTCAATCCGCTTGTTTCGTTCCCGTGCATGATAACGTTTAAATTTGTATCATCTTGTTTAAATATGAAATAAGATATGTTCATGAAAATACAATGGATTCAACATGAAACAAATGAATGTGTAGTTTAGTTTTAAAAACTGATAGCTTGGAATTGTTTTCAATCTTTAAAGTAATTATAAAACAAAAATGCACAACATTAATGCATTTTAAGCCACGTTAACATATAAATAAAATACAAATAGTTCTGACAATTATAAAGTGTGTTCCCTGTTAAGGTTTTTATGCAGATGTAGCAAATGTAATGTTTTCATATGCAAATGTAGTTTCTTATATGTATAGTATGTGTTTTGTATGTAATTCTATTTTGGTAAAAAGCTAATCTATGTAGCTGAGCCAAACACATCTTATGTTTTACTTTATTACAGACTGTTTCACAAATTCACGAATATTTTTCATAAAAACCCAAACACGCACGCGCGTGCATCAGCTGAGCTCATCAGTTGAAACGGTCTGGTTCACATCTCGAACGTGTCCTTAAGACAGTGAACCAGCTCTTGGTTCAATGAATGTACTGGTGATCCAAAACCTGTCGCAACCGGTTCTTGAATCATAAACGAGAACCGCTCTAGGTGGAGCATGCGTGGGTAACTGAGGAAATATGTGGATAAGAGCTTTCTGGAGGGCGCGAACCGCTTTGAACGATTCAGTTCGATTTGGTGAACCGGTTCGAACGGCTCACTATGAAGAACCGGTTCAAAAGAACGATTTGTTCGCGAACCGGCCATCACTATTTTGAACGTCGTTTTCTGTCACCAGAGGTCTCATGTACAAAAACATGCGTTGAATTCAATGTAAAACATTGCGTACGGACAAAGCTGTAAATGCACATTCTCACGTTAAGTTCACTGTTAGTACGTCCGACAGTGTGCGTGAAAGCGTACGCTGCGTACGTTGATACATGAGGCCCCAGATCACACATTTACAACGGACGGTGATCGATTTTGGATCTGATATGTTCCGCATATAAATCTTTGGTACTCATGGAATATCTGTATTTTTGAACTACATTGTACATGCTTGGATCTTCTGCTTTTAATAACGATAAACAAACTGTTACATTACCTATTAAAACTGCCTGAAAAGCGTCATGTAAGCGCAATTATCTTGACTATTAAACTTGAATTAAACCCCAAAGCACCATCACTGCAAATAATATCAAATAAACATTTTCATAATGAAAATGTGTATGCCCTGCACGTCGAAAAACGATGCCAAAGGGGTACCCTGCGCATTAATAAAAGACCCCGAGGGGGCGCTGAACGCGCATCAACATGTGACGAGTCGGGATTGAGAATGTGTTAAATAATGTGTGATATATTGGAGTAAAAGTAAATGTACAGGCATTTCACCACTGAAAATTCAGCAAGTGTCAGTAAATTTAAAAAAAAATGTAACATATGGCATATTTCATATTTTATTTTACTGTTATTTTCAGAATTAAACCAGCACCAACTTTTGGATGCCCTGATGACACATACAGAACCCATCCAGTCTTGATTTCCCTTCAAATCTGGCTCTGTTTGGGACTTGCTTGCTTCCACTATGATATTTCATTGTGGTATTTGTGAGTTTACAAGTACCTCAGTTTCTGAATATGTAAAGCATTCCAGGAGCCATAGAAATATTAGCCTGGCAATTTTTCCTTGCGGTTTTCCAAACTGTGGTAGAAGATTTTTATCTTACAGTTCTTTAAATGTGCATCTGTACAGAGTTCACAAAGAGGGAAGAAAGAAGGAGTCTTTTGATCGTAAGATATCTTTGCAGTTGAAGTGTTCTTGGCAGTTTTGTGGCAAAGAATGTGAAAGCGTGAAAGGTCTTTTAGCTCACCTTAAGCATCATTTGCAAGAGGGTCTTGAAGTAACATGTCCTTACAATGGATGTACAAAGACTTTCAAAGTCACATCTTCATTTACATCTCATTTATCACGATATCACAAGCAGTGTGATGTACTGGATATTGCTCAAAATCATATTGTTGAGACCTGTTCAGACCCTGATAGTGTCCAAACAGTGCAGCAAGAAGCACACTCTGACCCAGGGCCAGCCCAGGATAAATACAGTGAAAACATTGCTCTTTTTTTTCTTGGTTTACAAGCAAAATATCTTGTCCCTGCATCAACTGTCAACACAATTGTGAGTGAAATGAGAGTATTACAGGACATGCAGCACGAGTTTACTATGAGCTTGTTTTCAAGAAGTCTCCACGAGTATGGTGTGTCTGAAGGAGCTCTACAAAATCTAGGAAACCGTGTATACGAGCAAAGTCCAATGCAGAGCACACTAAATGCAACTAGTGGCACCTTAACCACACACCATAAGAGACTTCATTATTACAAAAAAAGAATTTGGCTTGGTAGAACCAGTACAAATACATTTAGGCCGTAATGACGAAGGCATGATGAGGCAGTTTCATTACGTTCCCATTTGAGAAAGCTTAAAAGCTTTCTTAAAACAAAAAGATGTCCTGCCTCAAATTCTAAATCCGATTCATACAGACAAAAACACCCTTCGTGATATAAGAGATGGATGTATCTTTAAATCCAATGAATTGTTTGCGTCTGATCCACAAGCCCTTCAGATCATGTTGTTTCAAGATAGTTTTGAAGTTGCTAACCCTTTGGGGTCTGCCAGACAAAAACACAAGGTTCTTGCTGTATATTACTCTTTAGGTAATGTTTGTGCACACAACCGCTCCACAGTTGACTCGATACAACTTGTACTACTTTGTTTGGAGAAAGATTGTAAACTGTTTGGACCTGAAAGACTTTTTGAAAATTTGATGACAGACTTGTGTGACCTGGAGTCCATAGGCATTTGTGTTGAAGGGAAAACTTTCAAAGGAAGCATTGCGTGTGTTATCGGTGACAATCTTGGATCACACTATCTTGGGGGATTTACTGAAAATTTCAGTTGTGCAGAACATTTTTGCAGGTTCTGTCACATTAGAAAAGAGGATTTTCAAAGAAATCCTATTTCTACAGCCTCTGAAAGGACTCCAGCAAGTTACAGTGAGTCATTGCTGGAGTTACAAAATAACCCTGATATGCGGATGCATAATGGTGTGAAGTCCAGCAGTGTTTTAAACAAACTGAAATTTTTTCATGTGTGTGCACCAGGACTTCCGTCCTGCCTTGCCCATGATTTATTTGAGGGCATAGTTGATTATGATTTGGCAATGTACTTGCAGTTTCTAGTTAAAACAAGGAAGTGGTTTAGCTATGGCATCCTTAACAGCAGAATTATTTCTTTTACTGGAGAGAGTCAGAACAAAGCTAATATTCTGCCTGTTAATGGGAAGAAACTTGGAGGACATGCTGCCCAAAACTGTAGCCACCTACTTCGATTTCTAACAATCTTGCTACATGACAGAGTGAGAAATCCTAAGGATGAAGTTTGGCAACTTATACGACTACTTAGACAGGTGGTTGAGCTTGTGTGTGCTCCCACAATGTCAGAATCACAAGTTGCCTACATGAAGGTCCTCATTGAGGAGTACATAGAAACAAGACATGTCCTCTTCCCACTTATTAAGCTCAGACCCAAACATCATTACCTTTTGCATTATGCAGATCTCACATTGCAGTTTGGCCCATTAATTCACACATGGACAATGCGTTTTCAAAGCAAGCACAGTTACTTTAAGAGGTGTATTCGATCAAGTAAAAACTTCAAAAACATCACAAAATCACTTTCAGAGAGGCATCAATTGCTGCAGGCTTACCAAAGCAGGGGTAAAGTGTTCTCACCTGAGGTTATTATGACTTCCTCTACAAGGTTTCACCCAGAGTTGTATGATAGCCAGTTGAAGGATGCATTGAAAGCATTCAAGTTTTCAACATCAAATGCAGTAGTAACAGACAAAATTACTGTACGAGGCACATGTTATGCAAATGTCATGCTTGTAGTTTTGAGTTGGGATGCTGGAGAGCTAATTCTTGGAATGATTGTGTGCATTGTAGTCAAAGAACAAAACATTGTGCTTCTTGTTCTTAGACAGAAAAGAGCATATCTTGATCCAGACCTTGGTGTTTATGAATTAGATAGTGATCCTGGTACTTTTCTATGCAAAAGACTTTATGAGCTTCTTGACTACATCCCACTTAGACACTACCATAAAGGCGGCAGACTGCTGGTTGCTCTTAAGCACTGTCCACTATGGAGCATGTAAGAGAGAAGATAAGAAGTACACTGCCTGCACTAGAAGAAGAGCAATTGGAAACAGTCATCACAAAGCTAACAGACCTGGGAGTTACGAGTGTTGATGACTGCACATACCTAACAGCAGCAGACTTGGATGGGGTTTTGCCACCAATACGGTCCAGACGATTGATCAGTGCATTCTACTCAGGTATGTAATGTATCTGAAACACTCTCTTTTTTTGTTACACAAAACTCTGTTTCTCTCTCTTACACAATAACACCCATACACACACTATATTTTGTCCCTCTCTTACACGCATACAGATTTCTGCCTAACAGGACTGTCACTCTCTATTTTCATTTCTCAGTCTCTTACACACACTTATTGTCTGCCACAAACACATTTTTACCTTCTCTCTTTTCTCTGTCATACACTCACTCATAGTTTGGACATTGATACTACTCAACATTTATTTCTCTCTCTGTAAAAGTTAAGTCTCTTTGCCTCTTCAGTGATGTTTTGTTTGCTGTAAATTAAAACCTCTCAATATTTATTTGTTTTAATTGTATTATTCCACTTAGCATCTCAGAGCACTGTGGTTGAGTCATGCGCTCCCAACATGTCTAGTTTTACTGAACATGTGACACCAGCTGTATCACCAACCGCAACACCAACTGTGACTCCACAGAAGTTTCAAGTCCAATGGCATAAGTTCTCAGTTAAATTAATGAATGCACTCCAGGAAAAGACAAGACCCCTTCCAAGAGAAAGAAGACAAATGATCAGGATCATCATTGAAGACCTGATGGCTACTGACACCAGACCAGGAAGAAGCAAGTTGAAGCAGATTGCACAAGAATTAGTCGATAAACACCCGGATTCCTTCTTGGATAAATGTGGTACAAATGTTGTGGGTCAAGGTTTTGCCTCCCTTGTAATGCAAATGGAGAACAGAGTTGAGAACGTTAGACGACAATATGCTTTCAGCACATCCCCCGTAGAGCGGCCAAAGAAAAAATCCAGATTATCTGACCGTTATGGTTGTAGTCAGTGGGAACCAGACTCACCGAATGGCTGTCACAACCTTGAGGGAAAAAGAAAATTCTGCAAGAAGCATTTAAAGGAAAACCTCTACCCGAGACTGACATTAAAACATTAATGTCTGATACATACTATGCCCAGCGTATCACTCTGAATAATGAAGTTAATGTAATCAAAGTCCTGGAACAATGGCCTTACCTCTTTGAAACCACCCATCTGCTAGATCACACAGAGGAACTAGTGGGGTTTCCAGTCCAAACTAAATTGATCAACGAAATTGAGAATAAGGGCAAGGCAATCACAGACTTTCTGATGAGCAAGGGAATCACAGTGACAACAGACCCATTAAAACTCATCCAGGGCCGGATGGAATACCTTGCAGAGGACCCAAAGGTGCTGCTTCTAAACAAAGATGTAAGTGCACAGCATAATCGCTTTATTTGTTTTGTCCTAATTAGCAATCAATGCGGCTGAATAATTTGTCTTCCTTAAAAAAGGTGCTCTACATCTAGCAGTTTCTATATTAACATTTTACGCTTCTGCATATTCTTTTATATTCTCTCACAGGAGCATTTATCAGCGCTGCCAACCACACCATGTATTCTAGTAGTAGGTAAGGCTATGCATATATCGTAGTTGTATTTAAGGACATGCATGTCTACTCCTAAACAAGTGTTGCATATAACATATTTTTGTTGTAGTGCTGTTATACACACAAACTCTAACACATGCACAACCACGCTTTCTGATCTTTAACTCACACACACACCCACAAATTTCTCCATCTCACTTCTTGCATCTCTTACATATACACACACACATTCTGCATCTCTTACACACAAACACACACACTTTCTGCATCTCTAGCGTATATACATACGGTTTCTGATCTCTAACACACACACACACACAAATATATTTCTGCATCTCTAACACACAGACACATGCAAACTTTCTGGTCTCTAACGAACACGCACACGCACACACACACTATCTGCATCTCTAACACACACTCAGATACACCTCTCTCTCTCTCTCTCTCTCTCTCTCTCTCTCTCTCTCTCTCTTTCTCTCTCTGCCTAACTCTTCACGCCCCCCTCTCATACACAATCATGGACTTCTTTTCTGCCTCACTCATCCTTACACACTTTCTGGGTCACAACACAGATTCCCTTTTTCTCTCTTTCTCTCTCTCAAAAGGTGCATATTTTTTGTATTGCAGATGAAGGGATGTATCAAATAACTGTTGACGAAGTCACAGTAAACAAGAAAATTGTCTGTCCTCTGATTGCTTTGAGCTACATGTTCAGCCTATTTTATGTGCTGAACATCCTGTATCCAAAGGGAGCGGCCCTGACTCTGGAATTTATCCAAAGGTATGTTGTGACCATTTGAAGTTTATTTCTTTTTTCCAAGCCAAGTAAGGTGATACATTTTTGTTGTGTTTTTAACAGGAGCCTACTGGGTATTAATCCACAACGTGGGTCCAAAGCTGAAAAGAAGGGAGCCAAGCACTACAACATTGCTCCTAAACTCCTTTGATTCCTGAATGAGCTACATGATTTTCAGAATCCTTGGAGGCTTTAAAGGTCATTATGCATACTTCTTTCATCACACTGCTTCTGTATTGTCTCCTACATTGTTCCATGTACTCTTGTCAAAAGTTCCTATACTTTATACAGCAAAGATAATTATGTCACATCATTTAATCAACCTCTTAACATATCAAACCTGTATGACTTTCTTTCTGCAGCTCACAAAATAAGATGTTCTCAAGAATGTTGGAAACTAGTGGTGGCACCCATTGACTTCCATTGGTTTCTGTCAGTTTGTATGCAATCCTATTGCATGTTCATTATTGCTGTTGTTATGTTATTGTAAATGTATTAAGTGAAGTGTAGTGTTTTATTTTTTCATTATGTTAACTTAAAGTATCCATGTTTAAAAAAAAAAAAAGAATTACTATTTTAAATTTTAAGCCAATTTGATATTAAGTTACCTGTTCAAGACCTCTTAGGGTACATTTTGAGTACATATTGACACACTTCCTGCATCTCTAACACACACACACACATGCACACACTCACATTCTCTTTATCTCGAACACACACACACAAACTCACTTTCTGCATCTCTAACATTTATAACATTCAGAATATACATAAAACAATTTTAAATTAAGTTATTTGTTCAAGACCTATTAGAGTACATTTGACTATTTTACTTGTTTATTAATTACAGTATTTAGAATTATAATTGATTTGTATTATTAAAGAATCTGTTTTTATAACAAAGTTGTTGCTTTTTAATAATTATTAATATAATCCATTTTAGGAAGGTTAACTAACAATTCTTAACGGCTTCTTTACACGTATGTACTGGTATACAGTAGAAAAAAGGGTTTTGTTTTACCGTAGAGAAACCATAAATTAAGATTATTTTCCATTTTAATTACAGGGGAAAGTCAGTGAGCTACCAGTAATTTTTCCATTACTTTACACATATAATTAACATTTGCCGTTTGTATACTGTTGGTAAACCAGTAAATGATTGAAATTCTACATTTTTTTATTGTAGATATACCATTAAAATACAGAAAATGCCCACTCTTCTACTGTACGTATTCCATTAAAAAAAAGAAAATAATTTTTTTTTAACATACATAAACTTTTAAATAATAGAAAATGTTTCGTGTTTTTACAGTAGTTATACCTTTAAAAAAACAGATATTTTTTTGTTAATTTAATGTGGCCACTCGGTCTATTAACAGAATATTTCCGTTTTTTATGGATTTTTTAACAGAAAATTTCCGTTTTAAAATTACGGTAAAAAGTCTGTGTAATTTGCTGCCAGTACTTTTTCCGGTATTTTTCCGGATTTTTTTTTACAGTGTAGTGTTAATATGTACACAAAGTAGGAAGAGTAAAAGCTATGCAGTGTTGTGTTAATGAGTAATCTCACCATGCAGAGGAGGAATAAACAACTCCACAAACACTATTTCTGCCATACTCATCTCTGTTTATTAGGCACATTAGTTATACCAAGAAATGTTTGTTAATTATGGATGATAGCGTAATCATCAAATATTATGTGGTAGCCTCATTCCATGATCCTATTCATTTTTGCTATCTAATTATGTATGTGATGTTCTATTTTGTTTTGTTTTATTATATATGGCCTGTAAAACTATGGCTTAAAGTCCAGCTGTGTTGTGGAGAGCATATTCCAAATGATTTTTTCACATTATGCACATATACGATTTAAACTACTGCATCCTTTAGACTAAATGACATCAAGAATCAATGAACACTTCTTAACGATGGTTCAAGACAAATGAAAAACTTTATACCACAATGCATGCTGGGTACCATAAAACAAAGCTCATCCATGGTTCCCAGCATGTACTGCGCATGAACATGTTTTGCAGATAAACTGTCTTGCTTTTATTTGCTTTTATATTTGCTGTTTTTATTGGGACTTTCGCAGCTTACTTTGTGATGTTGATTGATTTGTTTATTCACACAGCTTTTTCATTGTCAGTTCTGTCACAAATAAAAGGCAAAAGTCTTAAGCACATTATAGAATTTTCATACAAACAAAATGTTTGAAGCAAGTTATTTATACACGCTGCAGCGTGTCCTTAGGAAATTTAAGTTTACATTAATTTAGCAGTGTGCCATTTCCCGGCCAAAAATGGCTAACCTGCACCAGGTCTGGACTGGGACACAATGTTTCCTTTTTACAATCTGTTAGTCTACAACCCTTTTGAGGTACCGATACAATGAGTTATTGTGAGAATCTGGATTTCGTCCTGTCCTCTTTAAATATATCATCTGTGTCTAAAAGAACATTTGTCTATCATACGTATTCACTCAGATTAGTATAAGCTTCCTTCACCCTAATATGGGCCTTACTTTCCTGTTGTTTAATCCTAGTTGAGAGTCGTACTGACCTGAGTGACTATCGGTCTCCATCTCAAGGCTCTTAATGATATGAATTGATGTGTTTTGATGCTTAGTACGTAGTTATAATCATATCTGATCGTTGACAGGAGGAATGAGACTAAACATCAAGTCTTGTCTTTTTCCACCCTTGTGGTTTTTTATGACACCTCCTTTTAATCTTATAAATATTAGTCCTCATACAAATAAACATTGGACTCTGATTGAAACAAGCACTTGTTGTCTGTGTCAAACTTTGTCTCCAGATCTGCAACTCTGTGTGTTCCGTCGACTACACTTTTCAACCATAGAATAATATTTTGTGGGGGACATTGAGAATTTTACATTCTAACAGTTGGGGGCTCGTCTACGAGTGAGTGGAAGAGAGACTCTCTTCTCTCTTAGAACCAAGAGGCCAAAGCATACTGAGGAAAGCGCACCTGACGATCGGGCACAGACCTACAGGAAAAGGGTGAGTGTTTTTTTCTTCTATACAGTTTTTTTTCTGGCTTAGAGAAATAAAACGCTTACCCTGTAGGATTCTTGTGGTTTAATATTTCGTGGGACGAAATAGGTTTTTTTCAATTCATGTTAGTGGGAATTCGCTTTCCCATTGTTGTGACAATGCGGCTGGCAACAGTAATTAGTAAAATAATTATTAACGTAAGAATATGAAAGGTTTTGCAGTACTGATCACACTGTAATTTTGGATCGTGGTGTTGGCTTCTCAGAGAAAGTGCTTTGTTAACTAAATTTATTAGAGTTTATTCTAAAAAAGAATAATTTATTACAGATTTCACTGTTACTGCATGACATATTGAAATATTGTTATCAGGAAAAAGACGGTGAATTTAATATCCACCTCTGATCACAATATAATACATGCAGTAGTGTTGAAACTGTTGGTCGATTGAACACGAGGGTTTATCTTTGTTTTGTCTGTACTGTCTTTATCACTAACTTGTTTGGAGTGTAAGATGGGGAATTCTGCTTCAAAGCCACTGCCGGCAAAGAGCCTGGTAAAGGAAGGGTGGGGAGACCCAATGTGGGATTATCCATACATGAATAAAGCTTATGTCGTATGGAAAGAGATGAGGAAGGTTTGGGACCAGGGTCCGGATAAACAAAAAATGGTTGCATATGCAAGTCACAATCTGTGGCCATTAGAAAAGCCGCCTTCATACCAGGCTCCTAGCCAAGGTCAGACTGCACCCTCTGCGCCCACTCTGTCTGTTAAACCAATCATCAGAGGTAATACCGTGTCCGCAAAACTTAACATTACAGGTCAAGAACAAACAGTCGAGGTAAAACCGAAAAAATGCATTGTTAAACCTAACATAATTACAAACCCGAAAAATTCAATGGTTTGGGTGAGGGCTGGAAATACGCTAAATGTTAGACCATTACGAATGTCTGATATGGAGGCGATCTGTAAAAGTTTGCCTCCCCCACAGGAAGCGGGTAAATATGTGTCAATTTTGCAAACGCACACAAAATATGGACATTTTACAGGAAGAGATTTCCGAGCGGTGTTGTTAAGAACACTAGAGAAAGATGTAAATGAAGAAATGCTGATTGAAAAATGTCCCACATTATCTATTGACAATGATAGAATCACAAGCAGCGGTACAGCTGCAAACCCACATGAGTTGTTTTGGGAAACTTCTGCTAATGTTGAAATATTTTTCAATCAGTTAAGAGTGTTTCTAGATGAACGTCTAGGGAGCCAACAAGATTTATCCTTCACCGCAGGCACTAAGCAGGCAATGAAAGAATCAGCGGCTCAATTTTTTGTCCGTTTTAAGAAAGCGTGGGTTGAAGATTCTAAATTGCCATTAAACAATGAAATAAAGCCTCTGTTTGTTAACACTCTTCTGAATAACATGCATCCTAGACAGGCGCAGCTGATCAGAATAACAACTTCTAACTTGCATGATATGACTTTAGATGGTCTAGGAAAGAGGATCAGGGAGCTGGATAGTTCTGGTGGGTTTTCTGGTGGGTATTCTGGAAAGGTTGAGAATGCTATGTTTACAGGCTATCCAGAAAAGAGGATAACTGAACAAACGTCTGTCAAACGAAAGAAGTCTGAGGTAATCTGCTTTCAGTGCGGAGGGAGGGGCCATTACAAGCGAGAGTGCAAGCAGTTGCGCAAGCCAGTTTCTGGTGAGTCACACACACACAGGCACACACCACAGAGCAGACATGAGAACATGGGTGCTTCAACAGCGGGTACTTCTTACCCGACCCAGTGGCACTTAAATCGTGCATAGGGGTGTCCACGGAGTGATGTCAGTTTTGATTTAAGTATGGTGACCTTAAGCTTCTCGAATAATGGCGAAGATTTGCCTTATTTTTGCCTTATGATAAATGGGCAGCCTCAAACCTTTCTGCTTGATACAGGCGCAGATGCTTCGTCCATGACTGCTAATAGCTACGAAGGTCCCATAACAAATCAAATTATTCACTCTGTGGGAATTTCCGGAACTGACATTGCTTGTACGGTCACACCCCCAATACAGGTTAAAGCCTCGGGTATTAAACCATTTTTTCACAAATTCACCATTATTCCAGGAGCTCCGCTAAATCTCTTAGGTCGTGATATGATGCACAAACTAGGCATGGATATTAAGTTTACTGATAACAAGGTTGTTTTTTCTTTTCTGTCTAGTCTACAGGCGTCCGTCGATCCTTTGCCAACAGGTGGACAGCCAAACGGTTCACAATCGCCTGTTTCCAGATGCAGCATGCCTACACGGGTGGACTCCGTGATTAACCCTTTGTTATGGTCTCAGTTCAAAGATGACACTGGTTTCATTGATATGGAACCGTACAGGGCAAAACTTAAAACAAACAAGCCTGTCTACATTAAACAATACCCTTTGTCTAAAGATAAGGAAGAAGGTATTACGCCTTTAATTGAAAGTTTTGTCCAGCAGGGTGTCCTCGAACACACACACTCACCATACAACACACCAATTAATCCTGTAGTGAAAGCTGATGGGAAAACTTGGAGATTAACTCAAGATTTAAGAGCAGTAAATCAGTTAATCATACCACTCGCACCAATTGTGCCTGATGTTTTGACTGTTATGAATTCTGTGCCACATTTACACAAATATTTCACTGTAATTGATTTGTGTGCAGCTTTTTTCTCCGTACCTGTACACCCAGACACTCAGCCTTTGTTAGCATTTACATTTAATGGACAACAATATTCGTGGACACGCCTTGCTCAAGGATATCGCGATTCACCGGCTGTCTTTTCTGCGGCAGTACACAGAACTTTGGCCAAAATGACTGATTTGCCTTCATCAGTTTGTGTTCTTCAGTTTGCAGATGACATCCTCGTGTCGGGGGAGACGGAGTTGGACTGTGAAAAAGCATCTATAATTGTTTGCAATGTACTTGCTGAAACAGGTTTCAAAGCTTCGAGAGAGAAACTGCAATGGGTCAAAACGAAGGTGACCTATTTGGGACATGTGCTGATGCAGGGTCTCAGAGCAATCTCCACGGACAGGGTCCAGCTGATCAGAAAAGTTAAGTCCCCACGAACAGTCCAGCAGTTACAAAGCTTTCTGGGACTAATTAACTATTGCAGGCAGTGGATACCCGACTGCGCGATTCACGATAGACATCTGAGGGGTCTGATCGATCACAAAGCTCCACCAAACACACCATTGGAGTGGACTGCGGAAGCAGACGAACATTTCAATGCCTTGAAAGCAGCCATCACAACCGCACCAGCATTGGGCCTGCCAGACTATACCAAACCTTTTCACTTGCATGTTAGGGAGACGGTGGGTGCAGCTTTGGGGGTCTTATTGCAAGAGCATGGTTCAGTATATAGGCCAGTTGCATATCTGTCTAAGAAATTAGATAACATAGTCACAGGTATGCCAGCATGTCTTCGTGCAGTGGCGGCAGCTGCTCTGATGGTACAGGTGGCTGAGAAAACTGTGCTGTCACACCCTTTAACATTGTATGCATCCCATCAGGTAGGGGTAATTTTACACAACATGCAAACACAACACATGACAGCGCAACGACGCTCAGGGTACGAGGCTACTCTGCTGGCAACGAAAAATCTTACCATTCAACCGACAGCAAACATTAATCCTGCTTTGCTGGGTATTTTGGGTATGGTAGACATGGCAGATTTTGATGTTGAACATGATTGCATCTTTGAACTGACAACTTCTTACTCTTCTAGGGTCGATCTGCTGGACAGCCCCTAGAGGGGGGGAACACATTTTTGTTGATGGGTCTTGTTCAAAGCCCTCTGACGGTGTCTACCTGTGTGGCTATGCTGTGGTTTCCGATACAGGAGAGGTAAAGGAAGCTTTTGCTTTAGATTATAATTCGGCACAAGCAGCAGAGTTGATAGCATTAATACGGGCCTGTGAGCTAATGAGAGGAAAAAAAGCAAGTATCTATACCGACTCTCGATATGCTTGGAGTGTTCTTCACCATTATGCCAAAATGTGGGAAGCACGAAGTTTCAAAACTGCTGAGGGTAAGCCAATAGCACATGCAAATCTGATAGGACAGTTAACTGAGGCAGTTCAGCTTCCGCTCGAAGTGGTCATCGTAAAGGTCAAGGGTCATGCGTCGGGGGAGGATAAAATGGCTGTAGGCAACAAAAGGGCTGATGAAGCAGCAAAGGCAGCAGCCCAAACTCAGATTAAATCACCATTTCATCCAAGAAATGAAACACAGATAGCAATGACAGCGCACATATCGAATGTACCTGACATTGATATCAAATTCTTGTAAAGTCAGCCAACAGAGGGAGACTTAGAGCATTGGAGAAAGAATGTTTGCACTCCTGATAAGGAAGGGATTATAAGGGACGAACAGGGTAGAATAGCACTACCAAAACTAGGATTAATTATCCTAATTAGACATTACCATGGGTTATCACACACCAGTTGTGCAAAAGTAGTTCAAGCAATTAATCAATTGTATTGTATAGCCGATGTTCATAAAACAGCTAATCTTGTTTTGAATGCATGCTTAACATGTGCACAGGTGAACCCGCACAAATCAGCTAAGCACGATGCATTGACACATCCGGAGGCTCCTTTTCAACATCTACAGATCGATTTTACGCACATGCCGCCGATAGGTAATCTGAAATATCTTTTGGTAATTATTGATCGATTCTCAAAGTGGCCTGAAGCATTTCCATGCGCAAAAGAGGACGCGAAAACGGTGGTAAAAATCCTAACGAACGAGATCGTGCCTCGCTTTGGAATCCCGGGCACCATCGCAAGCGACAACGCGAGTAGCTTCACTTCAAAGGTAACACAGCTCTTTTCAAAAGCGTTATCTATTGACTGGCATTTTAATATTCCTTATCATCCGAAAAGTCCAGCAGTCGTGGAAAGAAGCAACCAAACACTGAAAACACGACTAACAAAAGCGGTACTTGAAACAGGAAGAAAGTGGGTTGATTTGTTGCCCGCAGTCTTGGCAGAAATAAGAATGACTCCATCTTCCACGACAAAATTGTCGCCGTTTGAAATACTAATGGGTAGACCTTTCCCGACCCCGTGGGTCAAGGGCCGGTCTGGTATTTCTTCTTTAAGTGATTTACAGGTGATCCAGGCAGATTATGCGACTTCCCTAGTCGAGAAGTTAAATTCTATATGTGCTGACGTTTCTTTGTGCCTTCCTCTTCCCTCCGAACAGCCTACTCATAACTTTGTTCCAGGACAAAAAGTCTTTGTGAGGAGTCTGAAACCAACAAAGGTTGGAGAACCAAAGTACCACGGACCTGCGACTGTGATTGCCGTCACACGGACAGGAGTTCTGACGGACTACCAGCCGCAGTGGATACACGCTTCCAGATTGAAGTTGTGTTCTTCAGGAGAGCAGGCAAGCTCCAAATTAACATAGAATCTCAACAGGGGATTCACCTTACTACACCTCAGGGTGGAGAAAGCACTGACTAAGCTGAGGAAAGAACTACCTTTCATGAGGTGGGGTCCGCCCAAAGCAAGAAGATAGTAGGCCCATTGTGCCAACAGTGCTGACTCCGTAGCTTACCCTGTAGTGCATTGAGGTCCAAATTGTATTCTAAAAAAGACCAAGGAAAAATTGTTACCCTAAGTACAAATTTCTTATGGAATATTTAGATATCAATTCTTATACTGGGTGCACAATTACCGAAGCCCTTATTGTGTTTGGCCCAGATCTTCTTAACTCAGTGAAGACAACAATAGAAGTTGCCCCTGATCGAACCAGAGTAGTGTTGCAACGCCCAATGCCAGTTAGCCTAATTCTGTATGCTTTCAGGCTAGAAGAGGGAGAATTAGTTGTAAGCAAAAAAGAATGCCCACATCCACAATGATAGAACCTAACAGGCCATGGCATCCGTTCAGGCAGCCAGTGTTGTGGATTTTCTTTGCGTGTTCTGAAGAATTATTGTTGAGTCTCGAGTTTTGATACAAAAACCACTTTATTAATGGAGTAGGATTGCAATGTCACTCCCTCTCCCTTCTTGGAGAAGCCCTTATATAGTGTGCTTAACACACACACACACATACACACACGTCCTGTGAGCCCCCCCAATATAATGTAAAACAGATGTCTTTTCCTCCCCCAGCCTACATAGGGTCCAATGTGTCAACAAGCATTTGGCCCCCTAGATAAGAAACTCTTAAAATGATTTTATAATGGTAAACAATTTTATACATTAATCTTCTATATTTTAGCCAAAAATATCTTCTACATTTCCCCCTTTGGTACGTTATTTACGTACCATTTCCCAGAATACTGTTTCATGATACAGCTCACAATATCTATCTAATGACTAAGTAGTCAGAATTTTCTATTAACAATAACCAACCATGCTACAGCATTCTGGAGTATCAGAACCAAACATCTCCCTCCTCCATTGACAAGAAGGAAGTAAAAGATTCTGATACTTTAAGATTCTAGGTTACAAAAACTTGTTTAAAGCATGTGCGTGCATTAGGCTCTTGCCTGTGGTTTTCACAGTTATGTAGAATACAAATATATAAACAAAATAAATTGGTGTAAATACCACAATAAAAGGAAGTATATAAAAATGAAAGTTTAACATATTGGGATAAGCATGACAGTAAATTAAAGAAATTAAGATAAAGAAATGCGCATAACAAATGAAATATTAATAAAATAAAATGAAATCAAAACAAAACAAAATAAAATAAAATGTGCACAAAAACAGAAATAATAAGGATACAAATGTATAACATGTAAATATAAAAATAAGTCATCCGTAACATAAAATCAAGATAATATGAAAACAAGGCATGCATAATATTGATTAGGTTACAAAATATATTTGTTTAGCGTTTCTTCCTAATATTCAAAAGAAGTTTTCTAACTCTGCTCTGCCTGTTGCAAAGTCAATACTGTTTTGTGTAATAACTTTTGATAACATTCTTGTTGAGTCAAATTTGTTTTCTCATCATCATAATACCTTAACATGTCCATCTGTTTAACTGTGGCTTTAATAATTAGGGATTTTAATATGGGTATTGCACAACAAAAAAGCAATCCTCCTACACCAATTGTCACTCCAAAAAGTATTCCTAATTTCGCTAACCATTCTCCCCAAACTCCTAATTTTAAATTAAACCAATCCCATGTTTTTTCATCTTTACCAGCATTAGTTGCTAATTCTATTTGTAATTCTTTGAGTTTAGTCATGGCTTTAGTAAATGTTCCTTCTGGTGATGTATTGTTAGGAATATATGTACAACATTGGTTCCCAAATAAGACACACACACCTTCTTTGTCTGCTAACATCCAATTCAGGGCTAATCTATTTTGCCATGTCATTTTACTGGTTGCATCTAATTGTTCGCCTAAAGCAAGTAAAGCTTCGTTGGTATAGTTAATGAATCTTTGTTGGTTGTAGTAAATATAATTTATCCATTCGGTATTTTTGTTTGGTGAAATCCAAATTAATATTGATTCAAAACCTGATTTAACTTCGTCTCGTGCTTTAAATTGACCCGGTATTCCTCTAGGCTGTCCTATGGAGTCTATGTAAACTTTTGGATCTGGTGTATAACTTCTCTTAGCTCGGTAATTGATTGTTTTATTCGTTTCCCTTGTGGATTCTGAATCCCATTCTATTATTTTGATTTCTTGTATTAATCGTACTCTCGTACATTTTCCTTTCCACCCGAGGGGTAAAGAGGACAATAGCTTTCTTTTTCCACAAATCCAGAAATAGTCAGCTATTACTTGAGTTTGATCGTGATACAACTCTGCAGTGGGTAAAGATATAGTTTGATTTTCACAAGTTTCAGCTGGACTTATTCTTTCTCCTCTTCTTCGTCCTGCGGCTCTAAAGGGTTGGAAGTCCCTAGAGTCATCTACATCTAGAAAAATTTCTTTATCTATATTCCAAATTACACTACATTTCCCTTTAAATTGTCCCACGTTTATAACCCCTGTGAATTTGAAAAAACATTCATATTCCTTACTGTAATCTATGGTATACAATGATGGAATTTCTACTTGGTTATCTTGCAGTTTTGTACTTTCAGTTATTGCAACATGTTTACATTTAGCTCTCAATAGAGGTATATTCTTTTGGAGAAGCAGTTGATGATAATTACTTAGGAAACCCAAACATTCAGCTGGACAAAAGTATCTTGCTGCTTTTATCAAATGACAAGATTCTCTCTTGAATCTGGCACAATGTTCGTAATCGAAAGGATTTGGGATTACTATCACTTGGCTCATCGGCGTTTTAGTACAGACTAAACAGTCTTTCTTTTTTACCTCGGTGGCTGTAAAGGTTGCCCATTCATACCATTGATTACTCTGTGCTGTTTCCCATAACGGATCTAATTTGGTATCTCCCTCATACATGCTGTAATCTTCTTCGATGTTCCTTCGTTGTTTTCCATACAGTTCATTTACAGATTTGTTCCTGGGTTTCGCTGAGGACAGAATAGTTAATGATAGGGAAGTATGGTTGTGAGTTATAGGATATGGAGTCGTCATGTTGCCTGTAGCTTGAACTTGTGACAAGCATATGATGATCAGGCATATTGTTAGAGTTTTCATTTTCATTGCTTTGTTCATTTCCTTCTGCCACACTTTGCAATTCATTGTTGCCAACCACAGGAATTTCTTGCTCATTGACTTCCGGTATTATTCTTCCTGTTCTTTCTTTTGGAACTCTCGTGCAATGGTTCAGGTGATACCAAGTGGTTTTTCCTTCCACTTGGACTGCGGTTGGAGTAGCTGCTGCTACTTTATAAGGTCCTTCCCTTCTCGGTTCGTTCCATTTCCTCCTGAACACCCTTAGATAGACTTCATCCCCTGGGGCTATTGGACAGGTTGTCTCCGTCTCCTCACACGACTCCTTTCTCTTTTCCTGCACACAAATAGCTTTATGGATAGAAGTTAGTTTTTTCATGTACGCTCTTAATTCCATTTGCAATTGCTCTAATGGGGGTCCTTCGTATGGGCCTCTGCTGCATGGCACCGGCATAGGTCGACCTGTAAGCATTTCATGCGGTGTTAAATGAGTAATTCTGTTAGTCTGCATGCGGTAACTCATTAAAGCAAGAGGTAATGCATCAACCCAATTCAGTTTAGTAGTTGCACATATTTTGTTAAGCTTGGACTTGAGAATCCCATTCAATTTTTCCAAAAACTGAATTACTGTTCCTGCCCTTTCATCTCCTGAAGGCACTGCTTCTACCCAACGGCTAAATCGATCAACAACCACAAGCATGTACCTTTTTCCCTTTCTGTCGTTATACTTAGCACAGATCTCACATGTTGACAAAAATTCCGCTACCATAGCGTATAAGTATGGAGAGTATGGAGACCAATAACCTTGTAATTTAATTCTTATTACTTCCCCCTTTGCACAATGGTCAAAACCATGTGCATCTACAATAAGGCTGTGAGTAATTCCTGGCAAACAAGTACCACACATAACTTTTATGTAATTCTTGTTAACACAATGAAACATTAATGTATTTATGGTAGCCTCCCATTTGTTTTCATCGGCTTTTTTCATCATTGGTTTCAAGTCTTTTGCTTCCCAATATTTTCCTATATTTAGAGATATATGTGGAATCGAATCATTTACATTGAACCATTTCTTTGTAAAGTCATTTTCCGTTATTTTTAAAGCTGCTCCCTGTTTACTTATTATGATGTATTGTGAAATTATTTCAATTTTTTGTTCTTTAGTTCCTTCCTGCCATTCCTTTTCTATGTCAGTATTCCTCGAGGGGTCATATTTCATTGTGCAATGAAATCCTGATTTGGGTATCTGTGCGTCAGGAAGCTATGCCTCAATGAATTTACCCCATTTCTTAATCGTCTGTCTCACATCCTCCTCTATTTGTCCTATCCAGTATACATTAGCTTTCGGCTCTGATATTAACATTTGAGTACCATTCTGATCTACATATACTCCATCTGAAGAACACCAAATATTAACACCCAATTTACATAATGCATCTCTTCCTAACAGATTAATAGGAGTCTGATCTGATATTAAGACTGGTATTGTCACACTTTTGTTTTTTGTTTGCAAACAAACTGGAGCAGTCATAGGAATTAATTGTGTTTGTCCCGAGAATCCTACTGTCTTTACAAATTTTCCAGACATGGGGAGGTGTGAGGCATATTTGATTTTACACATGAATAGACTGCTCCTGTGTCTATCATCATTGGTATGGTTTTTCCTTCTACTTCAATTTGCATAATCGGTTCTTGTTTTGCATTAGATGTTAAAATTGGTAGTTGACACACCTCTATAGGATTCTCTGGGCATCCCTAGTATCCCTGATTTGTACCTCCCCAATGGTTTACTGGACCTCGAAAAGGTGCTTGCCAACCCATCCCCCTTCCACCCCCAAGGGCCTGAGGCCATGGATTGAATGGACATTTCTGCTTGATATGTCCGAGCTGACCACATCCCCAGCACATTCCAGGAGGACCATTTCCTCTCCCCCTTGGCCCACCCGTCTGTGGGTTTCTCTGCCATTCTCCCAGAGGTGTCTGCTGGTGAGTAAAAACATTAAAGACGGGGGCAGGGCTCTGGTGGGTATCTGGAGGAATTCCTGCAGGGAAAGTTGTTTGCATAGCTGGTGAGGGAGCATTCAAAGGAGCAATTACAGTCATTTGGTTAGAGTCTTGCGTTTTTACGACACCTTGAAATTTCTTATTTTTGCTTTTAAGGTCTTCAAGCTGTAAGTGAGTTAGCTTTCTTTGTAGTTCTTTCTCTTGATTTTTCAAGGATTGTTCATTTTTTCTGTATTGTTCCACTATATGGGACACATGGTCAACAAATTCTTTGTGTGATTTGGACGTTAATCCAACGACATCTTCTAACTTGCTTCTTACAACAGATGGCATCGCTTCAGTTATAGAATTTCTGAATAATATAGCCATTAAAGGGTCTTCTTCTGGATTCCCTTCAGTCTCCTGTTTCCATCTTTTCAAGTGTCTTTGAATGTAACTGACCGGATTGTCTGTGTCCAATAATTGATCACCTTTCAGTGCTTTAGGGTTGACTCTGGTTGGGTATTCCAAATGCAATGCTTGCCACACAGCAGGGCGATAAACATCAAAAACATTTCCGTCTCTGCAATGTGAGTCCACAGCTCTCTCTAAGCCAGATGCTTGTAGGATTTCTCCTAACTTTGCCCCTCCAATAATTTTTGCAAGGAGTGCTTTGATGTCCCCCACAGCTATAATATTGCCAGCCGTCTCATTCTCAAAGGTGGTTATCCACTTTCCCGCCCCCTCGTTGATGTCAGGGAGGCGAGTGACAAGCCCTTGTAAATCCCTTGAAGCCCACGGAATATATTCTCCCTGTTCCCCTTTAATCAATATTGGAAGTTGTACAGCTACCGTCCTAAGCCGTCCGGTATCTTTATCACGTGACCACAGACTTTCATCAGATAAGGACTCCATCCCTTCTTCCTCAACCCTACTTCCTTCCTTTTCCTTTCTTCTCCTTAATAATTTCTTCGTTTCTTCCACACATCTATCTGTTTCTTCAATCCTTCTACCTATCTCTTCCTCTATTTTCCTTGCTTCATCACTTTCCTCTTCTTTTCTTTCAGTCCACTCAGCTGTTTTCTTTTCACTTGGTATATTTTGTTCATATTGTTCTTTCACCTGTTTCAAAGCTTCCTTTACATTCCTGTAACAATCTAAATACGGGCTTTGCTGTTTCCTTCTATCTGGCATGACCTTTGATCTTACCACTGGCTCCATCTGGTTTTCTTCACTCAACTCAAACCCCCCCTCTAATTGCAATTCGCCTTTTACCCCTAAACTTCCTTTGACTAAGGGAAATTGACCTTCAGAGGTCAAATATGGGGGAGGGCTTGGACAAACATTTCCTGAGGCACAGATATCCTCCTTCTTTTTATTGTCTTCCTGAACTATTTTCCTTGCCTGTTCAAGTAATAGTTGTCCTTCTTTAATAAACAATGATACAACTTCTTGTTCTTTTTCTCGTTTTTCCTGTCTTTTCTTATGTTTTTTACCCATGTTTTTAATTTTGTGATTTTTTACCAATGTGTCCATTTGTCCTAATAAAGATAAATCAAACGAACCCTCAGTTGGCCAATTTGTATACATGTTTTTTGTTCTTTTCTGCCATTTCTTTGAAAGTTCAATAATCATTTGTTTGCACAAGGGATATTTCAGGCCCATAAGTTCTACAGGCGTTGCAGCCATAATTATTCAATATAGGAAAAACTTTTTACTTTGAATCTCTTATCCCTCAAAATATTATCAGCTATACAAAATTCCTCCGTATTACTTTTTTCCAAAGCTTTCAATTACACACAGATTCTCAAAGTGATGTAAAAAACTTCTGATAATCTTATACCATACAGCAATATCTGCCACTTAATCCTGTTTACCAATGTTACATATTATTACTTAACCACTCTTTTAGATAAAGTTGTTCACATTAACAATAGTTATACATTTTATTTAAATTTTAGACTTTCAATCTCTCTGACCTATACATGTAAGACTTCAAGCAATTATTTTTCAACATTCATAACCGTTCCTTTATTTGTTTTGGGAACATATATGGCATACATACATCCATGTCCCTTTATCATTCAGGGCTCATACTTTGATACTGTATTCCTTTTCTATAGGATTTAATATTATGCTTTATCCCTTTATTTACAGGGTTATATGTAAATCTCAAAAATGAGCCAACAAATACGCTCCTTCTGTAAGAAACAGGAGGGGTACGTAGTCACCGCTCTGAGATGAAAAATCTATGTCACACTCATACTGCAGTCATGCACACACAGACAATACACATTTTCACAAACCAAACCGGTAACATACCAAACACACCCCCCTCAAGTTTGCCTAAGTCTCTACTAGGATCAACAGTAGGCCTCCCTTGAACTAAATTGTGCACCCTTTTCCGATTGGATCAACAAGGCAACCTAAAATAAATACCATCAATGTCCCTAAGTTTCCACCTGGATCAACATTAGGCCACACTTGAATTAAATAAACTTTTGCTCTCGTTTCCACCTGGACCAACAAGGCAACCTCAAATAAATACCATCAATGTTCCTAGGTTTCCAATTGGATCAACACTAGGCCACACTTGAATTAAATATAGTTTTGCTCTCGCGTCCGATTGGATCAACAATGCAACATAAAATAAATAACTACCCGGTCACCCACAATTTCTCTTCTACCAAAACTGTGAGTACCTACAAATCTGCTCTCTGTTTAAAAGGCAACCTTTGTAGGACTTTTTTTAACCTATAGGACTTATTAGCGCTTTTATTTTAATACTATTTTTATCTAATATGCATTGTACACTTATATAAGTATTAAAATTTGAAAACTGTTCTCCTCAAGACCAACCCAACAGTAAACACAAATCAATGCATGCATTTATGGCTTTGGATCAAAACTCCTTTACTCAGTTACTGCTTAATATATATATATATATTTTCCTTAATCAATTTAGTTCGAATAATTTAGAAGAACGTAAAGTGTCTCACCACAAGCAATATCTGGCAAACAACACAACCTAACTATATAAGCAAAAACTGCTTACCTTGGCCAAATTTTGTTGTGTTGCTCGTCCAGAAGTTGCCCGCTGTGGTTCACCTCCGTGTTCTTTCCGTGTGTGTCCTGCCGGGGTCGCCAAATGTTGTGGATTTTCTTTGCGTGTTCTGAAGAATTATTGTTGAGTCTCGAGTTTTGATACAAAAACCACTTTATTAATGGAGTAGGATTGCAATGTCACTCCCTCTCCCTTCTTGGAGAAGCCCTTATATAGTGTGCTTAACACACACACACACATACACACACGTCCTGTGAGCCCCCCCAATATAATGTAAAACAGATGTCTTTTCCTCCCCCAGCCTACATAGGGTCCAATGTGTCAACAAGCATTTGGCCCCCTAGATAAGAAACTCTTAAAATGATTTTATAATGGTAAACAATTTTATACATTAATCTTCTATATTTTAGCCAAAAATATCTTCTACACCAGGTATGTGTGGGCTGCGTGGAACAACGATTATTCTAACCCTAATAGGTATAATAATCACTGGTATAATCCTGAGTCAAGAAGTAAAATTAGAGAGAAATGAGACTCTCTCTATTCGGCCAAAACGGGAAAAAGATGATAGCTTCCCTGATAAAGACAGGCTTAAGGTAATGAGTGAAATAAAAGAAAGAATTAAGGAACTAAGTACAAGCCCGACACACAGATACTCAAATAGGCAGGGAGAAGCAGCGCAGGATATTGATTTTTTCATGGGTTCCAATCTCGACCAAGATACGAAAAAAGTAAGAGTTGCCAAAGCTAAATGTGATGGTAACTACGCATGTGCCTTAGCCTTATTGCAGAGAGGAATCTTAGCAGATGAGGTTAGAGGAGATTGTTGGGTATGTCTACAGCTCCACTCAATGTGGAGAACTCAAGAGCTTACAGCAGAGATGATTTTGAATGACAATGGTAACTGCGAGATGCCAAAACAAATGTCTTTAATAGTACAAATGTCTCTGAATTTCCGAGAAGGAAGACCACCAACAGCCATAATGCGAGACTATAACTGTTCATACACAGGAAAACCTTTTCAAGGTCCTGCATTTTATGTATATGCTCATCCCGCAGAATTATGTGTATGTTCCAAATCAGGCAGGCATATAGTAGGAATGTCCGATTGCAGAAATGTAATTACTCTGTCTCAATCAAATAGCGGACGTTATAATTGCACCATACAATATCCCAACAAAACTATTGAGGGATTTGAATGTCCATTCTCACACTTAGATAGTGCACCAGGAATGGTGTGGGTTTGTGGTGAAACTGCATATTACCATTTAGATGCAGGGGAGTGGAAAGGTTGTTGTTATGCTGCTATTCTGTCCACAGGAACTAGCATGATGGAAAAGAAAAACCTGGCCACATCTTTGAATAGACAGAAAAGAGAAACGAAACTCCCTGATTATTATGCAGGCCACAAGATCAGTGATCCTTGGACTACTCCTTGGGAAAACGTGGGATGGTCCATAGCAGGTTTCTTTACAGGAACAGGTACTACTGTTGCTTTGAACAAAATCAATGGTCTGGCATGGCAGGTACTTTCTCTGGAAAATGACACAGCACAAGCTTTAAACTTAATCTCTATTGAGTTAAAGAAAATGAGAGTTGCCGTCGTGCAACATAGGCTTGCTTTGGATATATTAACAGCAGAGAAAGGAGGAGTATGCAAAATGCTAGGAGTATCTTGTTGTTTTTCAATTCCAGATTATGCAGAGAATGTCACTGACGTTGTGAAGCACATGAGAGAATCAGTTCGTGAACCCACACCGGTAGATGCAACATGGTTTCAATGGTTGGACAACCTATCAGGGGGATGGGGATATTGGATAACCGGTACAGTAATTCCAGTTGTTATGACCGTATTAGCCTTGTTAATACTTTTGCCATGCATACTACAGTGCGTGGTCGGATGTGTTAAAAGATCTGTTACTTCCTTTACAACCAAAGGAACCTATCAAATGATGTTAGCAAAGAGAACGACTGACGTCAACCAGGCTATGCTGGTTGGACTTACACCTAAAGGTTTTCGTCCGAAAGATCAGAATCAAATTTGGGGATCCACATTTGATCGTAACAGCGATACGGACGAGGATGATAACGATTATGTTCTCACACAGGAGTTAGAACCAGAACCAATACCTGTGATAGAAGGACCAAGAAATGTTGATGAACGTGACAATGAAGTGGAGAGAGATAATGAATTCGACGATTCGGTAATTGAGATTGGTACGGTAGAGGATGAAGAGTAGATGTTTATGTTTTTGTTTTTATTGAGGATGATTGGATTTGTTATGTTTTCATTACTAATCACGTTGATTGATCTTTTACCTCAAAGAACAGCTTGCAAACGAGAAAACCACAAAAATAAGCAATTGCAAATATCATTTTATTAAAGATTTGTATTAACCTTTTTCTGCTCTATATTTTGTTCTTTAAAGGGACACAGGACTGCTTGTAAGACTGTTGGTCTGAAAGTGGCCATTGTGAGAATCTGGATTTCGTCCTGTCCTCTTTAAATATATCATCTGTGTCTAAAAGAACATTTGTCTATCATACGTATTCATTCAGATTAGTATAAGCTTCCTTCACCCTAATATGGGCCTTACTTTCCTGTTGTTTAATCCTAGTTGAGAGTCGTACTGACCTGAGTGACTATCGGTCTCCATCTCAAGGCTCTTAATGATATGAATTGATGTGTTTTGATGCTTAGTACGTAGTTATAATCATATCTGATCGTTGACAGGAGGAATGAGACTAAACATCAAGTCTTGTCTTTTTCCACCCTTGTGGTTTTTTATGACACCTCCTTTTAATCTTATAAATATTAGTCCTCATACAAATAAACATTGGACTCTGATTGAAACAAGCACTTGTTGTCTCTGTCAAACTTTGTCTCCAGATCTGCAACTCTGTGTGTTCCGTCGACTACACTTTTCAACCATAGAATAATATTTTGTGGGGGACATTGAGAATATTACATTCTAACAGTTATCAATACATGTGTTCTTCTCTCCATCTTATTCTCCTTCTCATCCCCTGCTTCCTTCAGATATATATATTCTTCAGATTCTACTATAATCTGATTCTTTAGCATGGCAGTTAAGACTTGATAAGCAAATTTGAACTCACATGATCAAAAAATACAAATAGATCAATATTTATGAACTTATGAAACTTCAATTTTTTAATTAAATTCCTTCATTGCATTAATTATTTATTATATTTTATTACAGATGAACTATCTTCGATCCCTTGGGGGCTTAAATCCTGGTGCTGCGGTCCGCAAAATGTTGCGCAAGATTGCCCTAAATGAGGTCTTGGGGGCCTACAGTCTGAAGGGAAAGAAAAATAAACAGGCCTTCCAAGACCTACAAATTTGCAACTTAGTAGTAGGCAACTTTTGTCCTAACTTGTGTCATTTTAGGGTCATTCAAAAGTTTTGTTTTACTGTGTGAACATAAAGGGAGTATTTATCTGATCAGAGATTGTCATTCTATTTTACAGGAGCAACACAAAAAACTTTAAGCAGCTGAGGGCAACTGATGTGGAGGACGAAATTTCTCTTGTTTTAAAATATGCCCCACACAGGCATTTGAAATGGTAAACAATGTCATTTGTAAATTATCAGTATGATTCAATCAACTCTCTAACTTTTTATAAGACGGGCCAATAGGTTTAGAAAAGATTTGTAACCTAATAGCGGCATCTAGTGTGTCATGGCTCCACTATCATGTCATGTTTTATTCCTGTCTCAAGTGGAGCCATGGCATTGTCTAATGGTTTTATGTGGGAAAGACATGGTTCTTTCTCGTGTCTCGTCATTGTTTCCTACCCTCCTGTTTCCTAGTTTGTGTTAATTAACTTCCCTTGAGTGTTCATCCCCTGCACCTGTTCCCTCCTGTGTTTGTTCCCTATAAAGAGTCCTCATGTTTCATTGTCCTGTGCTCGTTCATTGTACGTGTGTACCTGTACATGTAGATGTCTGTAGTTGTTCTTGTCTTGTACCTGTTTGCTGTATCAGATGTTGCTGTCTTGCCTTGTTCCCGTTCCCCGTGTCTAGTAAGTGTTAGTTTAGTGTTCTTTTCAAGTACTTTGTTTTGTAGTTTAGTTAGTCATTGTCCTTATTTGTTGTTAAAGTTTATATATTATTCCTGTCCTGTTTTCCCCCTCGTGGGTTTTTGTTTTGCCTGTTTGTATATTAAATAAACACCTCTGTTACCTCTACCGTCTGTGTCTGCCTGCAATTGGGTTCCCATGCCATGTCTCCCCCTGAGAATCATGACACTAGTGTGATGTTAAAGACGGTTTTTATAAAAGTTTAGTCAGTTTCCGTTTTTGGTTCAGTTTAGATTTTTTTAGTAAAACATATTGTACAAACATTGTGTAAACGAAGTAACTTTGTATAGAACTCTTCATGTTATTGCCAAATCATTTTATCGTCTTCCATATTGTACGTTCGCTTTGAGTAGGAAAAGCCTCTGCTAAATGCCTATACTGTAAATTAATTGCAGGCAGTATTAACGATCAACATTATTCATTGGAGACGCTGCAATTAATAACTATTTCACATAATAAGTATTCACTTCAACTATAGTGTTTAAGATTCGTCTTATTCATTCCTTTTTGTTTTGTTTTCAGATGATGCTGAAGTGAAGATAGTGGACTTGATGGTGCTTCTGTATTTTAATTAATTGTAGCCTATATATATCTCATTATGCATTTAATAAATAGTAATTTTAATGTTATGTATACAATTTCATATTACCAATTAGTTTAACGTCTTAAAGTTATTATTTTCTTTCCAGTTGTTTTATTTGAATGTTGTTTAAGGTTTTTCATGTAGTTTATATTATATTTCTCATTCTACATTTAATAAATGGTAATTAAACTATTATTTTACAATTAAATTTTACCAATTAGTTTAACGTTTTAAAGTTATCATTATGTTCTTTGTATTTGTTTAATTTGTATGTTGTTTAAGGGTGTTTATGCACTTTAATTTAAAAATGTTGATTTATTTAACCCCAGGGGCCCGTTTCAGAAAGCAGGGTAAGTGCAAACTCAGAGTAAGTCAACCCCAGAAAACAGAATACTCAGAGTTTTTGGTTTCAGAACGCGAGGTATGTCAAACCCGCGACCGCGGGGTAAGTCAAGCCCATTTCAGAAATCGAGGTATCTTATACTCCGAGTGAATAACCAGAGTAACATACTCCCTGAACCTAACCTGGTCGGGAGCAGGTTTTATTCCACAAACCCAGGGTTTGTTACAATCTCCGCCCCCTCTTCGAAGCGCGAGCGGTGTTGAAATTCCATACGCCATTTGTTTATTGATTCATCTTGCTAATCGCGCTCAATTTAGTCACACAGACCTTAAAATGTCATGTCAGTTTATTCAGGAACCCATAGATGAGGAAGCTGCATTAATTCGCAAAGAGTTATATTTATGTCGGGAGAGAATTGTGAGGCCCCGTTTGGACGTTTTATCTTAACTTTTAAGGGCACTTTAAGTCGTATATTTAACATTTCCCAATCAGGCATCCTACCAGCAAGAGCATTTCTTTAAACTTTCCTGAATGAATGATGTTCTTGTATTTCATATTCAGCTTCTGCCGAGATCTTTTTACTGCAGAAGGATTGCATCTACATGAGAGAGAGAGAGATAGAGAGAGAAAGAGAGCGAGAGAGCGAGAGAGAGCGAGAGAGAGAGCGTTAAATATAATTTCCATTTTCACAGTTTCAAGAAAAAAGATATAAAGGTGATTGACATATAAACTTGCGCATTAATAAGTGAATATTTTTTTCTAAATATGTGCTCATATTCACCGTACGCTTGTAACAGTACCTTCAATTCGATTGGCGACAAATGAACACGTGCTTTTGTGACGTGCCGTTGCCTTGGTGAATGGTGCTATCTTCACTCAATTGATGATGGCTTTTCATCGCCATGCTGCACGCGCATAACCTCGAGTGAACTTACTCAGAGTGGATTGAACTAACTCAAATCAGCTGGTCTGAAACTGAAAACTCAGAGTAGAGATTCTCTGAGTAAATCAACTCAGAGTTCAGATTTTAACTCGGTGTTGGTTGAACTTCCTTATTGAAACGGGCCCCAGTTCTTGTTCTTTAAGCAATAAACAAGCTATAACACATGATTTCAGACTTATTTGCATTAATCATAACATTAAGGTTAGGGGAACGTTCCCGTAACGTTAGGGGAAAGGTAGGGGGACGTTAGGGGAAAGGTAGGGGGACGTTCCCCTAACCTATAGGGAACGTTCTATTAACGTTAAGAAAACTTTCCTGGAAAACCAACAGGGAACGTTAGAATATCTGTTACGGGAACGTTCTGGGAACCATGCACTAACGTTCCCAGAACGTTCTGGGAACCAAAAATTGTTTGCTGGGAAGCGACGCATGTCGTCAAAATGTCGTGTCGTAGGTTTTAAAATGTAAATAGTTTGCGGATTAAATGAGTAACGTTTTTTTGGTTAAGAGGTTTTCAGTGGCATTGTAAAAGTGTCACTTTTTCATAGTTCAGGCGCTATGAATTAGTTTATGTAAATACAGTAGTTCGATGCATCGCGTTAATGTTGTCAACGTTAAGTTTCGTCCCTTTGACAGATGAGTTGTTGTGTTTATTACTTCCGTTGTGGGTTTACTTTCCATTTCATGGTTAAAGTACTGTTACTGTATTAAAACCACGGCTAGTGACTGGTTTTAACACAAGTACCTCATTTAACCTTACTAGAGTAAAACCACTTACAGTAAGTTTTTCTCTTTGTGCAAAGTTCTTTCTCTCTGATACTAGCACTGCCATTGTCAAGTGTGCTGTACTGAAACTCATGATGAATTGAACTTTATAACGAAGTTCAATGTGCAGGTAACAGCAGGGTGTCAAAGTGCCCTGTGCGGGTGTGAACCCCTTGTCCTTTCATGTCTGTCCCCCACACTTTGACACCCTGCTGTTACCTCTCTGACCTTTTTGACCCTTTGATCGCACACACTTCTTCCCATTATCTGTGCAGCGCTTGATGTATTGATGATGTATAGATAGATCATACTGGTGTATATGTGTTTTTTTAATGGTGCTGTGTCTTGTGTTTTTCTCTGTGCCTTACAGAACATGGATTTCAATGCCACATTACGTAGAGAGGCCACTGGTGAGCTCACTCAAGCCGTCCCTCGAGGCAGCAGCCCTGGCTGTTTTCCTTGGTGCTAATTTCTTTCTGCCTGCTTTTATAGGAACCAGTGCAAATGACCTTCATTTTCAGATGTACTTGCTGGAAGGGCTTGTACAGTGGAATGAGGCTCGTGCTGTTGCTGAAGTTTAAGGTGGGAGCAAAAAGGATGTCTGCTACGGTGGCCAGCTGCTGCGGTACGCCAACACCCTGAGCCAGCAGTTTATGGGCCTTAATTTGGTGGAGGACTAAACCCGTCCTGGAGAATACATCGGTAACATGTTCGTCGTGCAGCACACATGAAACTTGTGTAGTAGCTGTGACACCTGCATTTCAACCATGTGCTCATCACACTTTGAATGTCTACAGGTGAACTCATCGGTGGTGTAGTACCGGAGACCAATCGGACACGCAATCGCTTAGTCGCTTGGAGCCCTAGCCCCAATCTGAAACTTAGACCAAGGGCAGGACAAGATCTCTGGTGACCATAGCAACTCACACCAATCCATCAAGATAGAGTATTTTACGACCAAAAGGAATGCAGGGAGCTGAACTCTCTTTACTCACTTTGGGGACAGACATACAACTAAATGCATTTATATGAAAATGTACATATATTCATTTATAACATTTCCATGTATTAATGTCCATGTCTGATTTAAACATTAATCCAAAGGATCCATGAATGTGTGTTTAAATACTGGAATTATTAGATTTGTAGAAACTCATGTAACCAAGATGATATTTAGATCATGTTTGGTGTCTATGAGCTACATTTGTGATGTTTTTAATGTTGATGTTTGTTGTGTTTTGGTAACTCTTTTCATTTTAGTTTTAACAAACTCTTAGAAGTCTTCTTAGTGAACATCTAATCAGCTTTCACATGCAAAACACCATCTGAGAGAAAAAGACCATTAACTTTCCCTCCAAAGTTGCCATCTCCTGATTGAATCAGTCACATCTGTAGGATGTGACATCCTTACAGTTGAAAAGAAACCACGAGAAGAGTCTCTATGATTGCTTAGTAGTGTGTGTTGGAGGTTTTTAGGAGTTGTTCTTCAGGTTTGCAGTTTGTGGGGGTTGTTCTTTCTCTCCTTGCGTTCTGCATCTCCAAAGGATGGACTAGAAGAAGACTTCACCTTTAACCCATAAGTTTGTGCCAGGCTATAGCCTCGTCTTTCCAGATACAGATCCCCTGCATAAAACTGGTTCTCTCTGATCACTTTCAGCCAAGATCAACTGGAGCATCAGGACACTTTCTTTCTTATGATGGGCAAGACGTACAATTATCAAACTTAGTCTTATTAATGGATGCATAGGGCATCATTAATAATGTGGAGATGGTGGTCTAGTGGGTTAAACCACTGATCTGGAAATCAAAAGGTTGCTGGTTCGATCCCAGCAGCCACCACCAGTGTGTCCTTGAGCAAGACACTTTACTCCATGTTGCTCCAGGGGGATTGTCCCTGTAATAAGTGCACTGTAAGTCGCTTTGGATAAAAGCATCTGCTAAATGTAAATGTAAATGCATCATTAATCCTTTTAACAAAGGTGCTTTACAAGAAGAAACGTCTTGGTTACATATGTTACCTCAGTTCCCTGATGGAGGGAACGAGACGTTGTGTCCATTATGCCACGAACACGTATCGTATTCTGCTGCAGTCGTGAGAGGCTCTCAGGCTCTGAAGAACAAAAGGTAAATGAATGCTGCACGCCTGCTTCCTTTTATACCAGATATCCGGGGGCGGAGCCCGGCATGCAAATTTCATTCGCCAAATTTCAGTGGCCTTTTCTATAGTAGTCAGAGTTGATTGGTTCTCAAGGGCGAGCCCCATCTGTCGTTCTCGACACAACGTCGAGAGACCGACAGAAAGGGAACAGATGTTTAGTTCAGGCTATTGATCTTCTGAATATCATATACTGCCATAAATCCATGCTCTGTTCTTCTCTCTGCTTCAACTTCAACCTTCTTCCAATGTTTAACTGTATGTGTGTGTATGTTAGATTAGTATGTGTCTAGTCTAGATAATAAAGTCCTGTTTTATTTCACACGTGATGTTGTTTGTAGTTCATGCTCATAATCTGGAGTCCCTAAACATGCCGATTCTTGCTACCTGCTCGTAATGCTAAGTGATTTCCCCAAATCATTACATTACATTTACATTTAGTCATTTAGCAGACGCTTTTATCCAAAGCGACTTACATAGAGTTATGGAGCAACAAGCGATATGTCATACAGGAGCCATAATACATTAGGTGCCAATACAAAGTTACTAATCATGAATTTGATCCAGCTAATTATAATTGATCATTATTAATTAAATTCATCCCAATTTGGGTTGATATTTGTTTCCCTTACAAAGGTTGGTGGAGAATATATTACTTATAATTGTGATCAAAGCTCATGATAACTCTTACATGTTTGATGAAGAATAGTGTTTAAATAATTCTGTTCCTCATTGAATTCACTACAGTGCGGAATATTTATATTCCCACACTAATACCGCTTTTGGGGAAGATTTCGGTGACGACCCTGATATTTCGGATGGGATTCAGGACCTTGAGAGTGATCTGGAGAGTGATGAGGGGTTTGCGGATATTGCTACGGATGGTGAGCCCCTCGAAATCATGGAGCTCGGCTTAGGCGTACAGCAGCAGGCAGAGGCTATACAACCTCGTGGTCCGTCATTGACGCGGACAGAGTCTTCCCTGAGAGGTGAGGCCCACTCAGAGCCAGGTAATTGAACTCCCATATAGGTATTAACATTGTGATGATGATCCTTTATTTTGATCTAAATGGATATTACCGTATACACTTCGTTTCAGAGGATGCAGAGTATGCAGCAGAGGTTTCCTTGCCGGAGCCCAAAATAGATGAGCCGCCCACTCAGAGCCAGGTTATTTACCTCCCATATAGACATTAACATTGTGATAATGATCCTTTATTTTGAAGTAGAAGTTACTTCATTGCATCACTTTTAGATGTTTCAGAGTCTAACATACTTTTAAACGCATATCTAAGCATAGTAGCGCTTGTGTAATAATTTCCTTTAATGTACAGATGGAGAGCCTGGGACCAGATGGCAAACCTGGTAAGGATCACGTCATCAGGTTAGCCAACAATCTGGTGGACCTCAGAAATGAGGGGTGCATTGCACAGCGGAAGGTGGATGAGATTGTTACTCTCTGGGATAAACTGTCAGAGGATGACAAGGGAGCTCTCATATACCCAGCACGCCACCGTGAAAGGCTGGTGAAGGGGCGCTTCAAACTCAGTCACTCTAAGACAA
Source organism: Triplophysa tibetana (assembly GCA_008369825.1). Classification (NCBI taxonomy): domain Eukaryota; kingdom Metazoa; phylum Chordata; class Actinopteri; order Cypriniformes; family Nemacheilidae; genus Triplophysa; species Triplophysa tibetana. Next base: position 22,521,015 of record CM017906.1, read on the forward strand.
ATGCGGTATGTGTCCACATTTGCCAGACAGTTTGTAGAATTTGTATTTAATTCCCTTTTTGATATTTTCATCACTCTATTTTAGCATTACATGTCTTCTTTTATTTCACAGCTGCTTCCTTGTTGGCAGTGGACCTGCTCAGTGGCCCAACGCCAGCCGTCTTGTGGAGGCAGTCTGTCTGGTTCTATGCTGGATTTGCCCTGCTGGTCAGACAGTGGCTGGTGTCAGGGTGAACAGGTGGGCTTTCAGAACGATAAGGGATGTAGTCCTCGACAGCCCCAGACTCATGGCTGAAACAAAGCTGCAGACTCTTTCACAATGGTAGGTTCAGTAATCATTTGTTCACAGACATTTGTTGTCATATACCACCCTTCTCTGCACTATTATTTATACTACTGTGCTAAATATTTTTCTTCTGTACGTAGGCACGGTGCACGGATAAAGAAGCTGGAGAGCGAGGTCTTACAGCAGGGCATTAAGACCGTTGCCGGTCCCTTGCGGCCTCTGAACCTCTCCCACTTGTGCTCTTTAAGCAACTCGAACCGGTCTTGCATGGGCACCCAGCCTATGATTTTGACATTCCTGTGGATGCATCGGGACAGGAAGTGCAGCGTGTTCGAGGCCAACCTTCTTCAGCGGCTGTTGTCATGCCTACTGCAGCACAACAGGTCCAAAGCCAGCCCCCTCCAGTCCAGGAGGGCGTTGCATTCCCTGATCCAGCCCACTTGCTTCAAGCTACATACACTGAAGATATTGATGTACCTGCTGCTACACCTCCTGGTCCAAAGGTGCCTAGAACCACAGCTTGGCGGCGGAGGAAGGCGGCAGAGGCAGCTGCAGCACAAGGTGCCATTAAGAAAAAGAGGCAAAAGACAGAACAATATGTTTGTAAAAAGTGTGGCCAACCAAAGACTAAAGAGTTTGGCCACGGTCCGTTTCGAGGGGTTCACTTTTGTGCAAAAGCCTCAGGAAAAACTGTTGAGCAGTGGACAGAGGAGATAAGGAGGGGACCACGCTGAAATTATATATACAGACATGTACATTTTGTTATATTGTTTGTTTGTTTGTTTCATTTCTGTATATATTTAATATTAATAAAGCTTGCCCTTTTCTCATGAACATTTCTACTTTATTAAATATTTATATTTAATGTGCATTGTGCAATACCCCAAGACTTAAAGAACATAATAAGGATATGAAGAAAGCACTTTATAAATTAAATAAAAATCAAGAAATTGTTGTATTTTGACACTGCTATAAACATTTACTTCACAGATATGAAGTTCAGAAAGCATTTCGGCAAAATTAATAAATGGCCTCTCAAGTTAACATTTTTAACATATAAACACTTGTGTATATGTATAGCAAAATATGTGCAAATACACAAAAAACACTGAAATAAATGGTAGAAAATACATTTTGTTACAACATTTAGCTTATTTGATCCAAGAGAACATGCAAAAAAGAACACAAGCGCATGGGTACTTAATATGCATGGGTCATGTCTCAGGTGACCCTAGGTATGGATCCACATGGCTACTTAAAATGCAGAACTCAAGTGCTGTCCCACCTCCTGATGTGTTCCATATTTTGAGAATTTCCTACTCTCAGGAATTATGAACACCCACAACCCCAAGGAGACCCCAGTTGGGACTAGGGGCCCACCCCACTGGGGCTCAGTGCCTCAAGGGCCCGCCAAAGGTTTCGGGGGGCACGTGGGCCGAAGATAAGATCCATCACCATCCTCTTTTGCGAACAGAGAAGATTGTTCGGGTTCCGCACCCTTTCTGCCGAGCGGATCTTCTGTTCCATTTCTGTTCCATTTTTCCATTTTCCCTGCATACTGATTGGCCCGTCGCCTGGCTCGCCATTGGTCTGAGATCTGTTCCATTTAGCGAGCTTCCCAATATGGTCTTGATGCGTAGTGTGCCATTGGTCCATTTCGAATGTTCCATTAAGCGTGCGCTCCAATAGTTTGGTTTCACGTGACGTCACGCTGCTGCATCGCGAGAGCGTGAAATTCAGATGGAGGGCAGGAAGTGAAATAGCTGACGATCTGCCAGTGCCGTCTGAGAAAATGCCAATGTTTTGTGTAGTTTACGGCTGCTCCAATCGTTCGAACCGAGAAGAGGGAAAGTGATTTTACAGAGTACCAAAGATTGTCACTCATAAAGGTGAGAAATGTAAAAAGCTCACAGAACAACCCCGTAAAAAGTGGATTTTTAACGAACGTCTGCGGTTGGGAGGAGCAGAGACTGTTAATACCCGTGTCTGCAGCGACCACTTCGTCGGAGGTTATGTTAGTTAGCTATGGGATCAGAATTGTTTCATTATTCTGTATAAATAAACTACGATTCGCAAATAAATATAGACAATTTCACAAACATTTTTTAAATCCACATATGCGCAAAAAGCGAACCATAAATACATGTTAGACGTTCCACAAAAATACATGGAATTCACAAATAAATACAATGAGATTTGCAAATAAAAAATATTTACAAATGTATTTTTATTATATTTATTTGTGAATCGCTTTCTGTGCATTTGTGAATCGCTTTCTGTGCATTTGTGAATCGCTGCACGCATTTGTGGATCAGTGCTCGCATTTGTGGATCAGTGCACGCATTTGTGGATCAGTGCACGCATTTGTGGATCAGTGCACGCATTTGTGGATCAGTGCACGTATTTGTGGATCAGTGCACGTATTTGTGGATCAGTGCACGTATTTGTGGATCAGTGCACGTATTTGTGGATTGCTCTCTGTGCATTTGTGGATTTTGAAACATTTCTATAAAATAGGCGGACTCCGCCCACTATCTACTCAAGGCAATCGGACAGCGGTCTCACGGTGCTGACCAATCGCGGCACGTTTTCCCTACGACCAATCACGTTTTGATTTACAATGCAGGGCGGGAACTCAACCTGAAGACGTCTCGCACTCACATAGCTGCTCAAAATGGCGGAGCGAGAAGATACGCGACAGGTAAGGCTTATTAGTCATTCAACACAAATCACTAGCTAAAATGATGCTGCTGCTGCTTTTACGTGTTATCCGAAATTTGGTTGTACCTACTTCAACCCGGATTGCAACTAAATCCGTGAGATCGTGAAGTCAGCGTTAAACAGTGTTCTTGCCATGTTCGTATTTGTTACATCTAGCTAGCTAGGTAGGTAGATATTATTTACTGTGCTTGCAATAGGTTTTTTCGAAGGCCTGTAAAAACTAGTACCAATGAATTGTTTCACCAGTATATGTTCATGTAATGGTGAATCCGTATGACGCTATTAAGATTGTGTGACTGTCTTTGCAGGAACTTTCTGCACAAGTGGAAAGTGCAGCTCGGGCTTTAGTGCAGATAATTGCAAGGGATCTAACACCGGGCCGCCCCTCATCCAATCCCCCACAGGCACATATCCCCTCTCCCTCTGTTTCTCTTCCCTCATCCAACCTCTCATCAGACGCTAGGGTGAATCATGCACTGAAAAGGTTTGGCCCATATATAAGAGGGAGAATATTCTTGTTGTTTTTTATTGCAGTCTCCCACCTAAACCTCTTTTACTGTTTAACAGAACCCACTAGTAATTGTTGTTTTGGATTGTGTATTTTAGGCAGTTTCCTGCCTTTTTTCAATTCTAGTGGTGACCATTCAAGAGGCAAAGGCAAAAGATGGTTTGTTTCTCAGCCAACACATGGTTCACCGAATCAAAACAACCGAGCTACAGATTTATGTCTTATCTGAACCCGCTGCTTCAAACACGCCCAAAAATTAACACCAACTAGTTCATAGGAGCTTGTGCTCGCACATGCCGGACTTGGCAAGAGGCTTGTCACGTTTACAGAATCTGCTAAACATGATGAGGTAAGATGATGTAGTGTTTCTTAAACAAGCATGCTGCACATGTGCATTAAGTAAAAAAAACTGAAGATTGTCCCCACAGATAATAAAGCATCACATAAAGTATCAGATGGTCCAATTATATACTTTGGCTATGACATGAACACTTCAAGCAATAGTAATGTTTTTATAGTAATGAAATGTTTTCTTGCTGAATTATTCAGTATATTAAAAACATTATTTGAGTAAATGATCATTTATTAAGACCCACTTGTCATTTATAAAAATTACAATATTTATTTTATGTTCATTAGATTTTTGATCAGTTGGAGGAAGAATTTCCAAAGTTAAAAACTCTGAAGAGAAGCTGGATGTTTTACAAAGCCACTGGTACACATTTTATTTACATTAAGAATTATATGTGAACATATTACAATGTGATAAAATGATTATCTAAATAATAAAACACCCCCCCCAAAAAGTGCCACTTTTTTTTGAAATATGTATTTTGACCAAATTGATTGTTCCTGACATTTAAACGTCGTTTCTTACCTTGAAACCAAAAGTAAACAGAATAATTCTCTGAAGTTGAGGTTCTTGATGGTAATTTAAATAAAGCATTGTAGTTGTATGCTTTTGGAAAGTTGTTAAATTAAATGTTTTTATTAGTTGCAAGGTATCCATAACCTCTCTGAAGAGGAAAAGGAGGAAGTTACCAGACTTGCTGTGTCATGGGACCTTCCTGGGTTTTCTGAACACCACCGGAAATGGCTGTTCAATAGGTTGCTGCAACAAGCTGTGAGTATCTGAATCTTTTAATACCCTTCTTATTTTAGTTTCGTTGTCATTTGGACTGTTCATTAATGTTAGAAACACTGCTGTTCCTCAGTCAGATTTAGTAAATCCGACTGTGTTTAGAGTGTGTAAAGAATGGCTGATCTGATTATTTTATTTATTATTTCACTTCCTGATAGAATGGATCAGGATTTTAGATCCACGCATAGCATGTCTGCTGTTCTGCAGGACTGTGCTGAGAGAACAGAGCAAGGAAAAGCCACTGCGTTTTTATCTAGATTTGAAAGATAGCCCGGAAGACCAAGACGGAGCCATATTATCTTTCTATAAGGCAACGGGAATCAACTGGGCTGCTCCACTAAAATGCATATTACAAGGTATATTGTAATATGCACTTATTTTTATATAGTAATTAGCAGATTTATAGATTTTGTAATCCAAACATTTCTCTGATTTTCTGTTTTACATTTGTTGCCATGTTATTTCATGCCATCTTTAATAATGTATCTCCATTGAAATAAATTTGAAACATATTTTAAAGGAGATGCAGCAATTGGTGATGGGGTCAATAGACATCTCCTGAGTATGGCTGTTGAAAGGCTGAGGACTGTCTTTTCTCTGAATTTTGGTATTCATGTTGTTATTGGAAATGTTTTAAACTGTACTGTCTTAATTTATGGAAAAAAGATAAAGAATTGATCTTTTACACATTTAAATTCCTTTTCAGGCATAGCAGATGTAACACTCCTGTTTGAGGGTGAACAGGATCACCTTGTTCCATGTTGCAGTCAAACTCTGATTGATAGTGACTTATTTGTGGTTGCTGGGCGCATGATTGGCCACTCCTTTCTTCATGGTGGGCCTTTGGATCCTGTTATTAGGCCAGCCATAGTTCACGTGTTGATGGGGGGTCCCATCGAGACTGCAGAGATTAAACTAGAGGATTGTCCAGATTTGGAACAGAGGCATACCATCCAACTGGTAGGTGCTAACATTACTGTGAAGACAATTTATATTTGCTTGTATTAAAGAAACATCTCAAATTACAGGGTACATATTATACAGTACATATATTGTTCAAACTATAAAAAAACAGGCTTAATTACACAGCGCTCTGGACTTCATGATTCTGATTGGCCAGTTCCGACATTCCAAGGGTCGTTATCCTCGCATAGCAACCGCTTGAAACTAGTAACACCCAGCAACCTGTATGCTGTAAAATCACTTTGACGGGTGCAGTTTAATATTTAAAAAATTAAATATGTATTTTGACCAAATTGATTGTTCCTGACATTTAAACGTCGTTTCTTACCTTGAAACCAAAAGTAAACAGAATAATTCTCTGATGTTGAGGTTCTTGATGGTAATTTAAATAAAGCATTGTAGTTGTATGCTTTTGGAAAGTTGTTAAATTAAATGTTTTTATTAGTTGCAAGGTATCCATAACCTCTCTGAAGAGGAAAAGGAGGAAGTTACCAGACTTGCTGTGTCATGGGACCTTCCTGGGTTTTCTGAACACCACCGGAAATGGCTGTTCAATAGGTTGCTGCAACAAGCTGTGAGTATCTGAATCTTTTAATACCCTTCTTATTTTAGTTTCGTTGTCATTTGGACTGTTCATTAATGTTAGAAACACTGCTGTTCCTCAGTCAGATTTAGTAAATCCGACTGTGTTTAGAGTGTGTAAAGATAGTAAATGGACTTGGTTAAATTAAAGTATACTTTTTCCTTAGGTTTTATCTAGGACTAAATGTCAAGTAAAGCAGCTGAGGCGTGGAATCAAAGAAACCAAGGTTTGGTCATTGATCACAGCACGTGAAGATGTAATTCAAGTCGTTTTCCCAAGGGCATGTGAAGTTCGGTATGGTCCAGAGGTATATCCTTTACCTGATTAGACACAAGTTCTATCTCTTATACAGTGTTTGAGTTTGTTACATTTTATTTGTAGGTCATTATTCAGCACATTGCTTGGCCTGTTGCCGATTCTGATGACGATGATGATGAGGACAGTTTGCACCCTGAAATTGTCACTCGTCAAATTACATTTCTTCGGGAATATATTCAGAAAGGTAATTTACCTTTTATGTCAAGTTTTTTTATTTAAATTAAATAAACGCTGCTATTAATACTATTCATAATTTTGTTATTTGATGTAATGTTTTGTTATATTTGTAATAGTATTAAAGATGTGTTTATATAAACTTTGTAATTCTCTATACAGCCACCTCAGACCAGCTGCAGAATCTCATGTCATTTTGGACTGGATGGGAGGTTCCATCTAACAGTTTGCAGGTTAAAGTGTGCAAGGGGAAATTCTTCAAGGCCTCTACCTGCAGCAGGACCCTAATGCTTCCTGCTGACATAATGACAATGGATGAGTTTTCTTCTACTTTGCAAGCTTGTGCAAACACAGCATCTACTGGATTTGGATTGGTTTAACACTTTCAGAATATGATTCTGATGATGTTCTTACTCCGAGTTAGTTTTGAATGAAGAAATTACATTCAAGTTTCTCTATGTTCCAAAATCATTGAATTTAATTGCAGTTTGCACATGTTAGAAATTTCATACAGTCCACAGAGAAAAAATCTGGCACTGTACTGTTTTTACATGCAGTAAATACTAAATAAGCACTTTAATAGCAATGTTCAAATTAAGTAAAATGTCATTCATACAAGTGTTGTTTAAACTTGAAAATGCTCTGTTCAAGCTAACCTTCAACCAAATTCTGTACAAATGTGAGAGTCTGAAGGTAAAGGTCTACTCCAAATAAATCAGACTCCTGTAGTGGGTCTATCTGTGATATAAGATGCTCATTTGTGAGTTGCAACATTTGAATTGCAGGCACATTGACCCCAAAGTGATCAGCTTCAGCATCTCCACGTTCTTGTTCAGCTGCAGCAGAGTTTGGAAAATGTGTCTATAACAAAAAATATTAATGTGGTTTAGGTTATTTTTAGACTCTACCTTTAACATGCAGTATATATCTACCCCAGTGAAAATTGTAGCGTGTCCCTATCTACAGAAAGTGGAACAACCAGAAAATACACAGTAATGCGTTTCAGGGTCAAGGAAATTACCTCAGGGTTACTTATTGGATTCTGATACTGCCCAACGTCCCACAGCTGATTTGGGGTCAGGTTACTCTCTGTCCTCAAGGAATGGTTATCCCAAGCATCCCTGAAAGCATTGAGGCTGGCTTGTATGCGTGGTAAAAAAACAATGACAGCAAAAAAGGTGGGTGAAATTGCTTATTTCAAGATATCCACAGTCCTCAAGCCGATGTAGAATGTCATAATACACTCCAGTGACAAACATCCGAACGTCCCGCCAAAGGCGCTCAATCCTGGTAAACGCAGTATAAAAATGATAATTCACATTGTCTGTAAAAATTGAATGACTAGTGTCTCAGAACTATATGGTGAGTAGGGGAGTGGTACGATTACCGCTGATTGTGCACACTTTTGCCAGCAATGAAGCTTGCATTTTCTGTTCCTCGTGTTGAAAACATCATCCTCGCCACACCTACATTTTCTCCACCGTGATCTCCTCGTACTCTGAAAAATGATTTCAAAATTTCTTGATCCTATAGTTAAACAGATTAGATAACATATCTAATACCATAATCAAATTTGTGTATTTTTTTAATTCCTGTAAGTTACAATAGGTGACATTCCTCAAGCACTATTATTTGTGTTTTTATAAGTATCAAAAGCACTACTTGTTTAAGAAGCAAATCTGTTGAGTGATCATTAAGTGTCTGAAACTTGTTGATCAAACCTTGCCTCAGGGGATAACCAAACTCTTCAACTGCCTCATTGAAAAATCCAAGCATTGTTTTAGAGCGATTGTTGTCTGCAATGCGTAAGTACATGATCTAAAAAAAAAAAAGTGTACACCATAAGAGTAAAAGGCACAAAAGCCTTTAAGAAGTACACCTTTGCGCCTAAAGGGTGCACATTAGTAGGTAAATATTTGTACCAAATGTGTACATATCTGCACGTTGTACCGTTAGGACTTTTGAAGGGTACAAGCCCATTTTCATCTTTTGTTCCATTTTTTCCTGACGGTGTATAGTGACTGATTTCCAGGACAAAATTATAGAATGCATTTGTCCTGGATCACAAAACCAGTCTTAAGTAGCGCGGGAACATTTTTAGTTATAGACAAAAATACATTATATATGGGTCAAACTTTTCGATTCTTCTTTTATGCCAAAAATCATTAGGATGTTAAGTAAAGATCATGTTCCATGAAGATATTTTGTAAATTTCCTACCATAAATATATAAAAACTTTATTCTTGTGAGTAGACGGCCTGACACAGTGCCTCTGATTAACAACTTCAAAGGCAATTTTATTAATAATTTGATTCGATTTTTTTGCACACTCAGATTTCTGAGTTTTAAATGATTGAATCTCAGTCAGATATTTTCCTATTCTTACACCTCATACATCAATATAAATCTTATTTATTCAGCATTCAGATTACTTAAACATCTAAATTTCGGAAAATTGACCCGTAAGACTGGTTTTGTTGTCCAGGGTCACATATTTAGAATACAGTTCTAAGGTTGAGATGTCTTACCTTTCTTGAATATCCATCTACACCCCCGAAGATAACCATGTTGTATCTAAATCAAAGGTGAAAATATCAGGGCAAGTTAAAAAACAACTACAATATCATATGAAAATAAAATGAAGCCAAAGCATCACATTTTACACATAAATACATGTGTTCTAAAGTTGAAGTTGGCATTACCTTATGAGCTTATGGTTTGTGTCTATATGATATAGATACTTGGGACATGGAACAGAATAAGTTCGTCGGGCAACACGACCAAGCTGGGACATTCGTGAAAGAACACCAAGACCATCAACACGACGCATGGATGAATATATTCTGTCCCACTGCACTCGGAATCCTTTAGCAAGGAGGGCTCCTCTGACAACCCTGTACCCTATGTTTGGCATAGTACTCTTGACTTCAGACACCAAGGAATCTAGCTCTTCATCCGTACAACTACTGTACAGCGAAGAAACTGACAAGTTACATTCACTCATCCGCCGATAGAGTGTTGTACGAGAGACACCTAAAATTTTACTGATGCTTTCCTGAGGTATTCCAAGCTTCAGAAAGTAAGTTAATCTGTCCTCTGATATATGTATTCTTGGACGCCCACATCCATCTGGTCTTTCAATCTCCACTACAGTTGTCACCTGCTGGGCTTCTTTGTGCTGCTGTATAATAGAATCCAAGTTCATCAAACCTCTGACTAAGTCCTGTGAAATTCCAATGTTTGCTGACATGGCAGTAATTAAGGGCATTTCTTGATGACAAACAAATTGCAAATATTCAATGTCGAGCGGTGGGTGTTCCAGTGCATAAGTCACTCTTGAAAGTAGTCTTTGAAGAAGTTGTTCTCTCACAGAGTCCTACAATGCATTTACAAAAACAGAACAGTTATTCAATACAACAAAGTATGATCAAAATAAGATATAAGCATAACTGGTTAACATAATAAAATAGACAAATACAAAATTGCAAAACAGGTTTGATTTATAATAACCTTTGTTAGATGCACTAGTATAGATCAGTGGTGGATACAAATATTCTGGGATTCTTGTGCTTTGTACTTAAAAATGTCCCAAGAATTAAACAACACTTTGATTTCACACAGGTTTCACAGACAAGGCTTAAGACTAGTCCCAGACTAAAATAAATGTTTGACCTGTCTTTACTGAATATGACTGGCCCAGAAATATCTTAAAATATATTAGTGCCATTGTAATGCATTCTAAGGCATTTTTATAAAAGCAACATAAATATCTTACATTTACATTTAGTCATTTAGCAGACGCTTTTATCCAAAGCGACTTACAAGTGGGGTAGGTAATGGAAGCAATTAGGACAGCATAAGTACAACAAGAGCATAAGTGCAATCAAAAAGAAGACTGGTTTCATATAGCCAAACACAGTATACAGAAACATTCATTCATTTTTTTTTTTAAGAGTAGAGAAGAAACGAGTAGAGAAGAAAAGAGTAGAGAAGAAACTTGAGTCAGAACAGAACAGTAAGATGTTGGCGGAAGTGATGTGTTTTCAGGCGTTTCTTAAAGATGGCTACAGAAACTGCAGATCTTGTAGCAGCAGGCAGATCATTCCACATAGGTGGAACAGATCCGGAGAAGGCGCGCGAGAGAGATTTTCTACCTTTATGGGATGGCACCACAAGACGCCGTTCGTTTGCAGAGCGTAGGGATCTGGCGGGTACATATGTCTGGAGTAGTGAGTGAAGATAAGGTGGTGCCAAACCAGTGGTGGTCTTGTAGGCCAGGAGCAGAGTCTTGAATGTGGAATGACCGCTCTTGAACCCAGACTGGTTGCTGTCCAGGAGGTTGTTCTGGATGAGGAAGGATGAGAGCTGGTTACAGACAACACGTTCTAGAGTTTTAGCAGCGAAGGGGAGTAGGGATACCGGTCTGTAGTTTTCTAACAGTGCAGGATTAAGAGTAGTTTTCTTTAGTAGTGGGGTAATAAGGGCCTCTTTGAAGAGAGTAGGAAATGTGCCAGTGGTGAGGGACGAGTTGATAATGTGAGTCAGAGAGGGTACAACTGATGGAGAGAAGCCTGGAGGAGATGGGTGGGGATGGGATCTAGGGGGCAGGTAGTCGGGTGGTTAGAAGAAATTGCCTTGGAAACTTCCTCTTCAGATAGGAGAGAGAACGAGGGGAACGAGCATGTGTCTGGGGATTGACTGTGGTCAAGAGGTGGTGGCGCAGAGAATTGATTGCTGATGGTGTTCGTTTTCTTTACAAAGAATGATGCAAAATCGTCAGCTGTTAAGTCTGAAGGAGGTGAGGGGGTAGGCGGGCAAAGGAGGGCAGAAAAGGTTTTATTAATTAAATAAAAAAATAAAAAAAAATCTTAATTAAACAAAGGCATAGCCCTGGTTTAAGCTAAGCCTTGTCTGTGCTAATAATTTAGCTCTTTCTTTGTAGGAAAATAATAAACAGTATCAAGGGCGATCAAGTGCATGGTGTCGTTTTTATTAACTTTAGTAACTTGACTGTCATGTAATGTGCAAGTTTATTTTAATTTTGTAACGGTACAGCAATCTCAAACAATCATTACCAACTGCACAATTACACCTCAGGGGCATTACCCATCGCTACTTCTATGTCTTACATCAATGCTAATATGGAGCAGTCGCAGAGCAAATCTTTTCGCGATATACTTACTTACTGTCACTAGATTTAAAATCACAGCCAATACTTTACTGGTGCTTGTTTTATTTTGGATAAGCCTTACCTGTCGCGAATCTTCTCGCGCCGCCATTTTGAGCAGCTATGTGAGTGCGAGACGTCTTCAGGTTGAGTTCCCGCCCTGCATTGTAAATCAAAACGTGATTGGTCGTAGGGAAAACGTGCCGCGATTGGTCAGCACCGTGAGACCGCTGTCCGATTGCCTTGAGTAGATAGTGGGCGGAGTCCGCCTATTTGTGGATTGCGTGCACGTCTTGACGTTAGAAATGTTTCAAAATCCACAAATGCACAGAACGCAATCCACAAATACGTGCACTGATCCACAAATACGTGCACTGATCCACAAATGCGTGCACTGATCCACAAATGCGTGCACTGATCCACAAATACGTGCACTGATCCACAAATGCGTGCACTGATCCACAAATGCGAGCACTGATCCACAAATGCGTGCACTGATCCACAAATGCGTGCACTGATCTACAAATGCGTGCACTGATCCACAAATACGTGCACTGATCCACAAATGCGTGCACTGATCCACAAATGTGTGCACTGCTCCACAAATGCGTGCACTGATCCACAAATGCGTGCACTGATCCACAAATGCGTGCACTGATCCACAAATGCGTGCACTGATCCACAAATGCGTGCACTGATCCACAAATGCGTGCACTGATCCACAAATGCGTGCACTGATCCACAAATGCGTGCACTGATCCACAAATGCGTGCACTGATCCACAAATGCGTGCACTGATCCACAAATGCGAGCACTGATCCACAAATGCGTGCAGCGATTCACAAATGCGTGCACCGATCCACAAATGCGAGCACCGATCCACAAATGCGTGCAGCGATTCACAAATGCGTGCACTGATCCACAAATGCGTGCACTGATCCACAAATGCGTGCACTGATCCACAAATGCGTGCACTGATCCACAAATGCGAGCACCGATCCACAAATGCGTGCAGCGATTCACAAATGCGAGCACTGATCCACAAATGCGTGCACTGATCCACAAATGCGAGCACTGATCCACAAATGCGTGCACTGATCCACAAATGCGTGCACTGATCCACAAATGCGAGCACTGATCCACAAATGCGTGCAGCGATTCACAAATGCACAGAAAGCGATTCACAAATAAATATAATAAAAATACATTTGTAAATATTTTTAATTTGCAAATCTCATTGTATTTATTTGTGAATTCGATTTATTTTTGTGGAACGTCTAACATGTATTTATGGTTCGCTTTTTGCGCATATGTGGATTTAAAAAATGTTTGTGAAATTGTCTATATTTATTTGCGAATCGTAGTTTATTTATACAGAATAATGAAACAATTCTTATCCCATAGACGGCAGGCGAGCGTATACACGTTTGTTCTCACGTCAGTTTGCTTAGGGAGTAGCCAAATTTGCACTTATCACACCTCATAGATGAGAGCCCGGATCTGACACACACAGACAGACAGATGAGAGCCCGGATCTGACAAAGACAGCCGAAAGCTCCGAACCGAAGCAGCCAGCTGATGACAACAAGCCATAATCAGAGGGGTTCAGTGGGAATGGGACATTAAATGATCAAGGTAACCAGCATTATTATTAATAGTTATTAATAATTATTAATTGTTACTAATGTTGACCAGAAAACTTGTATGTTTGTAAAAACGTTGTAAAATAAGATTACTTCACATAATTCATATAAACTAAAATCAACCTGTATAATCGGACCAGAAAACTTACATCTTTGTAAAAAGGTTCTTAAAAAGATAACTTGACAACAATTAATATAATTCATATTCATGAATTAAGTAATTATGCTCCCCATTGAAATGTTGCAGGCTATGTAGATGCCGGATGCCAGACTGAACTAACAATGGATGACATTGAGAAGGTGGAGGATGTTCAGAGACGAAACACAGCAGAGCTGGGAGATCTTCGAGCCAAAGCAATGGACACACAGTTCAACATGGAGTCCTTTGAAAAAAACGAAAACAAGACAAGGGGCTCCGCAACCTCTTAGTTTTAATTTTTTTTTTTAATTACAAGCATCACCATACTGTAAAAGTTCTGATTGGTGTTGCACCACAAGGCTATGTCACCTACATATCTTGTGCCTGGGGAGGGAGAGTCAGCGATAAACAGATCACAATAGAGAGTGGCCTCCTAAAAAACCTGTTACCTGGAGATATTGTCCTAGCAGACCGTGGGTTCAATATTGTTGATAGTGTGGGATTTTACTGTGCTTCACTACAGATACCTGCATTTACCAAGGGGAGAAAACAGATGTCAGCGTATGAGGTGGCAGACACAAGAAAAATAGCGAATTTGCGTATTCATGTTGAGAGAGTTATCGGTTTAGTCAGAAGAAAATATCAGATTCTGCAAAGCAGGGCTGTGCCCATAGAGCACATGGCAACAAAACAAGGTGAGGCACTAGCATTGATTGACAAGATTGGGGTTATTTGCTGTGTCTTGTCTAATCTTTCGGAGTCTGTTGTCCCATTGGAGTTAGGATAGGGAAGGGATATGGATAATAAACAGTCAGTCCAGCACCTGAGCCCTCACACATGTAGTGTCCAATACCTGATCCCTGCTTCTTGGCTCTGATGATAAGTAAGAGGACAGGGAGTAGTAGTTCCTGAGACCCGACATGTATCAGTCTGTTAATATGTTTTCAACAAGTGTAATACTTTTATCCACTAATGACTAGTGGGTAAAAGTATTACACTAGTGTAATACTAGTGACGAGGGCTAGTGACTAGTCCAATTGTACTGGTTATATGTAATGAAATGGATTCTAATCTGTTATTGCACACCATGTTCGTATTATAACAATTGTTGAAAAATCTAATATTGTAAATAAACCACCATTTATAATTCTGTCTTCTCAATGGCATTTATTGTTTTCATTTATATTACACAAAAGCCAGAACTCACAATGACCACACTAATAACAATAGTCAAAAAAGTTGTACCCCTCCAGACTTTTATATGCCTTCATCTGCTGTCTGGAGTAGTACGATGTCTGAAGGACCAGATAGTTGGTGATGTCAACAGCCTCCACTGTCGGCAAATCTTCAAGTTCGACCGAAAACTTACTCATCTTCATGAGGAACGGGTCTCGTCCAACATATCTGTTTCTTGAAAATGGTTTTAAATTCATACAAAACGGACTCTCCGCAGCGGTTTCCTCCATAGACGTATTCTCCATGTTTACTTCCTGCCCTCCATCTGAACTCGCCCCGCCTTCGCGCGTCATAATAATCTCCCCTCATTGGAGAAAAATCTCATTAAAAGTGCAGGCGCGTGACGTTGTAATCCAAACGATGACATTTAGAAGGACATAAATAAAACACCTAACATTGAGAAAACAATGGCTCCAACAAAGTGGTCCAAGTATGGAAATAAGTACAACAAAGCCCTTTGAGTCTCTATCTTTTTCTTCTTTTCCATTTCTCCAACATTATTCTGCTCACAGGTCATTGAAGATGAGTGGTTATAGTGTGCCCTCACGTTTTGTTGCCGTTTGCTGATTTTTGCTAAATATCTTCTGCTCTTCATTTTAAAATAAACGAGAATTTCCAGTTTAAATATTGCAGGCTCAATTATTGTAAAAATAGTTAATGATAAATTAGAACGATGGAGAAAAAAAATCGAATTATATTGGGCTTGTTTTGGGCTTGTTTTTAAAGCTGAGGTTGCTTATTTTTCTCGCGAGAGTTGGCAACTATGAATAGTACCTTTCAGTGATTTTTAGCAATCAAGCGTTTGTTGTAGTTGACATAACCTTCGTCATCTGTGAGATTAGCTTCATCATCGTCATTATTTGCAGACATTCGTTCGATTTGGAGAGATAAAAGTACATGATTTTACTACTAATTGCTTAATTGTCCTGCTTTTACCATAATTATCATGAACACTGCTTAGTTACACAGTTGGTATAGAATTATAGTTACAGTAGTAAAACCATAGTTATTTTTCTCAAGGCTGAATAAACACATCAGTTAACAAAAAAAATGTTTGTGTGTGTGAGTTTACATATATATATATATGTATAAACAAATTGTGTTGTACAGTTATACTTTGTAAGAGTGATGTAACAGCAGGGTGTGCCCTATAAAATAAAAACTGTGTCTTCATTAAAATGTATTTATGTTATTTATTTTAAAAAGTGTTACTCAGATGTCGTTATGCATTTATACTCGTTCAATTCTAAACTCTGACAGAAAAGTAGTGGCATAGTGAAATAAAACCCATATTTTGAGTTGAAGTTTATGCTTTTATGCCATTTATGAATTCAATACATTAACCAATATATTCCTTATATTTTGATGGTTTAATTAAACTTTCAAGGATCAGTTAAAGCAAATATTGTTCTTTTTGACCCCTTGGACATCATTTGACAAGTGTATTTGTGATTCAAAATCTGACAAGTGTATTTGTGTGTTTTAACAGCACTGTGTCATTTGTTTCTTTTTGTCTTGTAGAAAATGGATTTCAGTGCCGAGTTTCGCAGAGAGGCCTCTGGAGAGCTCACCCTTAAACCCTCACCTGAGGCAGCGGATCTTGCTGCTGCCTACAGGAAAAATCCCATCCCGGGACTCACATGGCCTGCTGCAAGGGTGAAGGAGGAGGCCATTGCTCGCGTGGCAGCAGCGGGAGGGGATACGTCCAATCACCATCTTGTGCTGAGTGAAAGTGCCCTGCAGTTTGGTCAGCACCGTGGAAAAAGCTTTAAATGGCTGCTTTCCAATAATGTTGGTTACGCAGCCATGGTGCTGGCCGTGCATCAGCGGGAGCGCGAGAGCGGTGACACCACCCAATCGGCTGTCATGGGAAACAAGGATGCACTGCTGCGGTATGCTGGCTTGTTTCCTGACATGAAGGCTGCCATCAGAGAGCGCCGGGTCAGAGAGGGCTATGGCACACCAGCGCAGGAAGACCAGCTGCGCATTGGATTTGGCAACTTTGCCACAATGTCCTTTAAGGACCTTTATGAGGGGACGGACAGAGACAGAAAAGGGTATGGGTTCACATATCTAGCAGAGGTTGCAGACAGTAGAAAATATGTAGTGTTGGGGCGTTAACTAATTCTGTGTCCCTCCGTTTCAGCTTCATCAACTGGGTCAAAAAACAAAATGCCAGACCAGGTTGTAGTACCTGAGACGGATCAGACACGCATAACTACTTAAATTTCTTAAATATTACAACAACACCCCTCACCCCACCAGCACGCTAGTCGCTTGGGGGTCAACCCCCAATCTGCAACTTACACCAAGGGCAGGACAAGATCTCTGGTGACCATAGCAACTCACACCAATTCATCAAGATAGAGTATTTTACGACCCATTGGAATGTAAGGAGCTGAACTCTCTTTACTCACTTTGGGGATAGACCTACAATTATAAATGCATTTATATGGAAATGTACACATTCATTTATAACATTTCCATGTATTAATGTTCATGTTGTTATGTCTGTTTTAACATTAATCCAACGTATCCATGAATGTGTGTTTAACTACTGGAATTATTAGATTTGTAGTAACTCATTTAACCAAGATTTAGATCATGTTTGGTGTCTATGAGCTACATTTGTGATGTCCTTCGCGTTGATGTTTGTTGTGTTTTGGTAACTCTTTTCTTATTAGTTTTATCAAACTCTTAGTAGTCTTCTAGTGAACATCCAATCAGCTTTCACATGCAAAACACCATCTGAAAGACAAAAACAGTTAACTTTCCCTCCAAAGTTGCCATCTCCTGATTGGACCAGTCACGTCTGTAGGATGTGACATCCTCACAGTTTAAAAGAGACCACGAGAAGATTCTTTCTCTCTCTTCCTCGCGCTTCCTTTTCTCTTGGTTTTTGCTCTTCTTTCTCTCCATGCGTTCTGCATCTCCAAAGGATGGACTAGAAGAAGACTTCACCTTTAAGCCATAAGTTTGTGCCAGGCTGCGGCCTCGTCTTTCCAGATACAGATCCTCTGCATAAAACTGGTTCTCTCTGATCACTTTCAGCCAAGATCAACTGGAGCCTTAACAAACTGCATCAGGACACTTTCTTTCTTTTGATGGGCAAGACGTGCAAGTATCAAACTTAGTCTTATTAATGGATGCATAGGGCATCATTAATCCTTTTAACAAAGGTCCTTTACAAGAAGAAACTGATGTTTAGTTCAGGCTATTGATCTTCTGAATATCATATACTGCCATAATCCATGCTCCTGTTCTTCTCTCTGCTTCAACTTCAACCATCTTCTAATGCTTAACTGTATGTGTGTGTATGTTAGATTAGTATGTGTCTAGTCTAGATAATAAAGTCCTGTTTTATTTCACACGTGATGTTGTTTGTAGTTCATGCTCATAATCCGGAGTCCCTAAACATGCCGATTCTTGCTACCTGCTCGTAATGCTAAGTGATTTCCCCAAATCATGAATTTGATCCAGATAATTATAATTGATCATTATTAATTAAATTCATCCCAATTTGGATTGATATCTGTTTCCCTTACAAAGGGTGGTGGAGAAAATATTACTTATAATTGGGATCAAAGCTCATGATAATTCTTACATATTTGATGAAGAATAGTGTTTAAATAATTCTGTTCCTCATTGAATTCACTACAAGGTACAAAGATGGAGCTTCTGCAGAAGTACATGGGGAGAAGAGATGCTGAAATTCTTTCAGAATCACCCCCTCAAAGGCACGAATCTAAGGTTTTGTTTTTGTTTGGTTTGTATTAAAATTATGTTAAATAACACTGTTCATCCTGATATTAACAGTGGCCGCCTCGAGCTCAGCTTCTGCAGAGGAACCATCTGATGAAGATCTGCTTGCTGCAATGACACCTATAGATGTTCCTGGTAGGCATCACCTTCTCTTTAGTGGGTTTAAATTTGTGCTTTGATTAAAACAATATTTTTTTTATTTATGTAAATCACTTTGAATTACCATTGTGTAAGAAATGTGCCATATGAATAAACTTGCCTTGGATTTAGGAATACTGTGCTTTGTACATTATTTAACCTGTTTTGTTATTATTGTGCATTATCAGCCTTCAAATGGATGGCTTTGGAAAAGTAAGGTAGGAGGTGTACTACACCTTTCCTGGTCGTACTAGCTAACTCAGGCTTTATTGGTCCTTTTTCTGCTTTTAATAGAATTGAATGAGATTTCCTTACACTCTTTTACACTCTCCACCGCTGCCATTTTCCCACCCTGGTCTGTTTTGAGAATCTTTCTTTTTATCGCCACACATTTCTGTTTATCATCATCCTTTTGTCATTGCATCATTTTCAATAATTAAATGAATGGAACAGCTGCAATCATTAACCTTAACACACTACTGTCAGGATTGTTTAAGGCAGAACCCAAATGCAGGCAGGTGGGGGTAACAAAAATATTTTATTTAAATAAAAGCAAAACAAAAACCCACGATGGGGCAAAACAGAGACTCGTACTCACAAAACAGAAAATAAATAAGTCCAGAACACGAAATCCAGAGACGGGATTCTCGGGCAGGAAAGACATCCAATGCGGAAAACTGGAAAAAGGTAAATCCACAAAAAGGGTAAATCCACAAAAAGGGTAAATCCACAAAAAGGGTAAATCCACAAAAAGGGTAAATCCACAAAAAGGGTAAATCCACAAAAAGGGTAAATCCACAAAAAGGGTAAATCCACAAAAAGGGTAAATCCACAAAAAGGGTAAATCCACAAAAAGGGTAAATCCACAAAAAGGGTAAATCCACAAAAAGGGTAAATCCACAAAAAGGGTAAATCCACAAAAAGGGTAAATCCACAAAAAGGGTAAATCCACAAAACCTCAGGAAGGTTAACTCGGGGCAAGACTCGAAAAGACAATACAAGAACTTGATGCAATGAATCACAAAGGTAACACAAACACCGTAACATTTACAATGAACCGGCGAGGTGTGAGCGAAAATAGAGGGACTAAATAGGGACCAGATAACGAGGGGAGATTACACAGCGAAGGAGACGGGCAGGTGACAATACTAAACAATAAAGGAAGACAGGTGACGCATATGAAACACTAACGGAGAAACAAGGGGGCGGGGCTACACTGAAGACAGGAGGACACGCGGCGAGTTATCAAAACATACCGCCACGTGTGTCCACATATAACAAAACACAAACAAGACATGGTACTTTCAAGGTCCCGTCCACAAAGCATGCAAACTCGAAACATGAATGACGGAACCCTGACAACTACTAATGATAAATAGTAGCACTAATATCTAACAGTACCTATAGTAATTGTGTTAATCTTATCATAGTAAATACCACTGGCATGTTTATCGTTACGATAGTGTGCCACTTCTATGCATCTCATTTTCCTTTCGTGCCATGTAGCTGATGTGACTCAACCATCCATTCGGCCAGGACCATCCAGTCAGCCAGGACCATCCAGTCGGCCAGGACCATCCAGTCAGCCAGGACAATCCAATCAGCCTGAAGCTGCTGCGCCAGAAAAGCTGCCTCGGCCCACAGAAGAAGTAACTAAAATGTACAAATGGTTAGTGAAAAATCAGCAGTATAAAACAACAGACCCACACGATTTCTCTTTTTCGTCTCCTTACAGCTGCTGCTTCCAGAAGGATGGAAACAGACCCTGCCCAAAGAGCAGCATTTGTGGGTCAGCAAGGCTCTCTTCACCAGAGATAAGTTTGCGCGGCTGGCGCTGACCAAAAACTTGCGTCTCTGGTGGCATCCTCCTGGGCCCCGTCCTCTTTATTCACAGCCTCCTTCATCACCTGACGCCTTCTATCACGCCAGGCTGTTCCTGTGGGTCCCTTACCGCTTGTGGTCATACAGGTTGCTGTGCTCACAGCCCAACTGTCACCGTCTTGGTTTTCCACTGACAGCATGCGGAATGTACAAGACCATCAGGAGGGTCCTGGATGTCAGCGGCTGGTACTTCATGGCTACCGAATACCTAGAATGCCGGTCCTGCAAAAAAAAGCTGGCAGCATGGTCACAGGATATTCTAAACCAGCTAGATCCTGTCCACATGGAAATGTTTCCTGCAGTTTTGACCTACAGGTTGGCACACTTTTTTAAGGTTTAAACATGAGAAAATGTCTTTCATGCCCATTAGTCTGATACGGAGCTGTGGTTTTTATTTTTTTATTGTGCAGGCTGTCATGTGACAAGGAGATTGTGAGGTGGATACGGGGGCGCTCATTGGGGAACAGTGCAACTTCTGCATACAGGAGCCTGTGTGTCAGGCATAGAGAGCATTGGATTGCCCAGACAACGCATTATCTATCTGTGTTTGGGAAGTTCCCGGACTATGCCACCGATCCTAGCAGACTCGCTGCCCAGCTGCCTCAAATGGTACCTTTGCCTTGTCCGGCATGGCTGCTGTCAGTTTACGCCAAAGATGTACTGACACGGGTGCCAGAACTAAAGGCCAGGGTGACCTCAATCTATGGAACCATCCTGAAGATGGATTCCACTAAAAAGGTAAGAAGATCTTATGCTCATAACATCACCATTAGTAGAGCTATGTGTAGGCTATGTTACCTTTTTGTTCTCTGGGATTTTCTGTCACACAATGATATTTTTTTCACTGTAAGCGCACAGATCTTTCCATATAAATTATTTTTTTCATCCTTTATAAGGTCACTAAGAAACTGGCTGGCACAGCAGCATGGGTCACAGATGTGGGCAACGAGTTTGGGCAGGTCCTCATGTGTGTCCTCACTGAGGCAGAGGGTGATCGCCTGCTTCCCATGTGCTCTGGACTCATGGAGCGCTACCGGAGAGCTGGAGAAGCTCCTCCCCAAGTCCTCTATGTAGACCGGGACTGTTGCTCTGCCACCGGGAAAGGAAATGCGGCATCAATGTTTAGTGACTGGGACCAGCTGGTTGTCAGGCTTGATGTGTGGCACTTCATGCGGAGGTTTGCAGTAGGAGTGACCACAGACAGCCACCCGCTTTACGGGCCCTTCATGAAACGCCTCACCGCTTGCATCTTCGAATGGGATGCTTCGGATGTGGAGAGGCTAAAGGAGAGTAAGCGGTCAACAGGCTGCCAGCCCACCACCAAAGAACTGGCAAAGCATTGCCGCCGCCGCACTCGAGGGTCCCAGGAGACTAAGCAGCTAGTTGAGAATCTGCTTAAAAACTTCATGGGGGCAACAGACACCATGGGCATCAAGCTTTTTGAACCTTGAGAGGATGCAGGAGATCTGGCGGACTCAACAGCGCCATATAGAATGTATCCAGGACCCGCCAGGTGTACAGCTGTACAGGAAAACAGGACAGGTGACAAAGGAAGGGGTCATTCTACCTTTGTACCGCTGTGCACGTGGCTCAACATCCCTGGAGTCGTTCCACCTCCATTTAAATCGCTTCGTGCCAGGTTTGCATTACTCAAAAATAACATTTGTTTATTTTTGTATATTTGCACTGTATGTTTTTTCACTGTGATCATTTGAATTTGTTTTAGGTACAAGTGCAAATGCCTTGCATTTTCAAATGTACCTGTTGGAAGGACTGGTGCAGTGGAACGAGGCACGTGGGGTCGCTGCAGTTGAAGGTGCCAGGAGGGAGGACATCTGTTACGGCGGCCAGCTACTGCAGTACTGTAATGCACTTAGCCAGCAGCTTCTGGGTCGGAAACTGGCGCAGGACTACACAAGCCCGGGTGAATACACAGGTATTGTGTTCATGCAGACATTTTATTTAAGCTTTTTCTTACCCATCTGTTATTTAGACGTCTATGTGATACGCTCTGTGTTGTCTACAGGAGAGCTCATCGGTGTGGAATACCTGTATTCCCAAACCAGCAGAGCGTTTGTGGAAGACTTTGCTGCGGATCCTGACATTCCAGATGGGATTCGGGATGAAGACCTGCAGGGTGATCTGGAGGGTGATGAGGGGTTTGAGGATGTGAATTTCTGAATTTCTGGAGCTCGACGACAATGACCTGCATCCCCTTCAGGGGCAGACAGCGGCCCAACAACCTCCCGCAGCAGCCGAGTCTTCCTCTCCTGCCTTGTCCACTCAGAGCCAGGTAACTGAATACCCATAAACACACTTTGTGCGCGTTGAGATTTAAGATCGTCTCGTATTTCACAGCTAAATGTATTTGACATTATGGATAGAGGAGTTTATTCATTTCTTTTCATGTACAGATGGAGAGTGTGGGACCAGATGGCCAACCTGTATATGACCATGTCATTAGGCTGGCCGACGGTCTGGTTGGCCTGCGCCATCAGGGGTTTCTCATTCAGAGTAAGGTGGATGAGATTGTCATGCTCTGGAACAACCTGTCAGCGCGTGATAAGGGCCCTCTCATCTATCCCCCCGCCACCGTGACAGACAACTGAAGGGTCGCTTCAAGGTCAGCCATTCAAAGACCAACGTGACCCCTGGCGCTGAAAGTCTGAAGAGGTTAGTTATCATTTGATTCTCTTGAAAGTTCTTTGTATCTTTGCTATAATGATTACCAGTCCCATAATCCATGTTATTTACTTGTTTGACCAGTCTCTGTCAAATAGTCTAACTAATTATACGTTCCTTTTTTCTCTTCACAGATGCTTTCTTGGTGTAGGTGGACCAGCTCAGTGGCCCAGCACGAGTCGGGTAGTGGAAGCCATCTGCCTGGACCTCTGCCGGATTTACCCTGCTGGTCAGACTATCGCCGGAGTCTGTGTAAACCGGTGGGGTGCCATTCTAAGGGAATACAGGATGATCCGAGATGTGGTCCTGGGAAGTCCCGGAATCATGGCTCAGACCAAATTAAAGCTGTTTGAGCTGAACCAGCTTACAATCTCCCAGTGGTAGGTTAAGTAATTAATTGTTCATGCTTGCGTCTGTTTTTATATTCGTAATAAGTTTTGTACACACATAGTAATAATTGTCTTTTATTTGCAAAGGCACAATGCCCGAATAAAGAGGCAGGAGAGGGAGGTCTTACAGCAGGACATTGTGCCTTTTACTGCTCCTTTAGTGGCCCCTGAACAGCTTCCACCAGTACTGCCAAAACTGCCGGAAGCAATCCAACACAGACATTCGTCCTTTGTGTTTGAAATACCTCCGGATGCTTCTGGACAGCTAGCACAGCGTTCTCGAGGCCAGCCTCCTCCACCTCAAGTCCCTCCAGCCGCAGCCCACACTGCCACTTCTTCGACGCATGCGTCTGTACCAGTCGCATCACCAGAAGAGAAGAGGATGCCCAGGACCACAGCGTGGCGGCAAAAGAAGTTGGCAGAGGCTGCAGCTGCAGCTCGAGGTTTGACGCCTAGGAAACGGCAAAGACCTCATCAGTTTCTTTGCCAAAAATGTAACCAGCCAAAGACTAAAGATTTTGGTCACAGCCAGTTCCGGGGCATCAACTTCTGTGCAAAGGCTTCTGGGAAGACTGTGGCACAGTGGATGGAGGAAGTCAAGAGAGGAGAAATACAATAGACAGGGACACAAAATTTGTATGCTGTAAATGTTTATTAATATGCTGTACATGTGTTTTTATGTTTAGTACAATCATTATATATATATATATGTACATTTTTATTAATATGCTGTACATGTGTTTTTATGTTTAGTACAATCCTTATATATATATTTAAATTTTTATTAATATGCTGAACATGTGTTTTTATGTTTAGTACAATCCCTATATATTAGTGGTGGGCCGTTAACGCAGTGAGACTCTTATCGCGCGATAAAAAAAATGTCGCCGTTAATCTATTCTCAAAGTTGGGTTGGGAGCTGGGTCTATACTACGCAAGCTATGATGACTTTCACCTTGATATTTTATCGCGGATGTATACATAGCTTAATTACACTGTAGGGGAAGAGAACGAGATTTTTCAACTCGCGTGATTCGCGCCGCCTCATCATCTCATAACCAGGGCTTCATTCGCGCGATTCGCGCCGCAAGTAGGTCCATCGCGGCTTTGCATTGACTAAACATGTTAATCACTCGCGCTTGACGCGCCATTCGCGTTTGGTCCGAAAACAACATAACGTTACTGTGAAATGACCACATCAAACGTGACGTGCTAACATGGATGCAGCTATGAAGCCGCCGGGTTTGCTTCAGGGAAAATTCATTTTTAAGACGCTTCCCACTGGAAACCTCGACAAGACTAAGCTTGTTTGCACATTGTGCAATGTGGAATTGGTTTACTCTACGAAATTGGTTTACATACAGTTAGTTTAAAAAAAAAAACTATCTCTCAACAGGTAGTGGTCTAGCTTTAGTTGAAACCAGTAACTTTGTATTGGCACCTAATGTATTATGGCTCCTGTATGACATATCGCTTGTTGTTCCCTAACTCTTTGTAAGTCGCTTTGGATAAAAGCGTCTGCTAAATGACTAAATTTAAATGTAAATGTACTGTAGGAGCTCTTCCAGTCTCAAGTACCCCCTAAACGCAAAGCATCCCTTAGCTAATGAGGAAGTAAACACAAGTACATCTTATTGAACATAATTTAATTTTCATCACAAATGATCATAGTAGAACAGCTTTCTCAAGCAGTTTGTGATGCATTTTGGAAACAAGAGATGAGCCCCTGGTCTAATGCGCCACCTGGCTTGAGAAACCCGGGGCCCGTTCTTCGTACGTCGCTTATTACATCTGAGATCAAATGACACATCCAAGATGATATAATCGTGCTAATCATGATCCGGCTAATTGGGTTCTTCGAACACACCCGCCGCTTATGATTAGTATCGCTGGATTGAGTTATCTGAGATAATTGCGCGTTCATGCGCTTGTTTAAAAGGGGATATGTATCGATAGTAGAAACATTGATCAGCAGCGCTGCTATTGGCTGCACACAATGGCAAAAGAGCGCGCTGAGTTTTTCAACGCAGCAGAGCCAGAATTATTACTGGAAGGGTTTGATGAGTTTGAAAAAATAATTAAAACGCCAGGAGAGAGGGCTGGCAAAAAGTAGCAGACAAATTAAATGCGTAAGTGTTCCATGTTATGGTTATATCACTTATCATTACAGTATATAGTCTTATTTTAATAATTTCATATTTCATATATATTTCAATTTTCGTAAACAATTTGTTGCTGCGTTAAATTATGTCTATAATCCAAATGGCTTGTACAGTCATTTCAACAGATAAATATTGAGTCAAATGCTTTAACTTGTGAAGGTGAAAACTGCATAACAAATGTAAAATATTTTGCAATTTGTTATTGATCATATTTTCTCCTAGTGTATTGTAATGCCATTGAGTTCTCCTCTTTTGTGTAGTTTTACATAATACACCAACACTATTACCTGTTCCCAGGATAGTGGTGTCTGAAATATGTGGAGTAAGTGGACATTTCTAACTTTACATCATAAGGACAGAAATTGCAACACTTTGTAATACCCATTTTTCTTTTGCACAGGACAGTGAAGAAACCCTCTCAGATGACTGTCCTTTGGAGGAAGTACTTGTAAGTGCACAAATAACTTTATTTAATTCATAGGTGTGTACATATTATTTCTGACTGCAATATGAGTTGCAGGAGGAAACGCCTACAGACAGGCCTACAGCACAAAGTGATACAGAGGTGGGCAGACTACTTTTCCTTTTTCTGTTGCATGAGGCTTGTGTTGAGTTTTTTTATTTTTTTAATGGCACAGGGGGATATCCGTACCCTATATAAACGGAATCTTC
Organism: Triplophysa tibetana; assembly: GCA_008369825.1. NCBI lineage: Eukaryota > Metazoa > Chordata > Actinopteri > Cypriniformes > Nemacheilidae > Triplophysa > Triplophysa tibetana. Next base: position 22,547,579 of record CM017906.1, read on the forward strand.
AACATAAAATGGAGTATTTTGCTCTTAAAAAAAAACAAAAATTAAGGGGAGAAATTGAACTTGACACCTTAAAGAAGAAAAAAACTGGCACTAGAGATTGAGTTGCTTCAAAAGGAACTTCAGAGTAAGTGCTAAAACACGATTTTTCACAAAGAGCACTATTGCTGCCCTTGGATAACTATATATATCTTATTGCAGGCGAAAGATGACCATCACTGGCTTTTCTTGAGAAACAATAGTTGAAATAAAACTCCATGAACTAAGCATGTTGTCTTGTCTTCTATTATTCATTTAATGAAAGTTTATGTGTAAAAAAATAATTCATAAAATCGTGTTCCACAATTCTGTCCCGTGCAGCTCTGCCACTAGGTTGGTCCAAGTGCACTGGCTGGAGGTCATCATCAGGCTGCACCTCCATTGTGGAAGATGGCACATGCAACAACAATGTCACAGGCCCTGTCAGGTGCAACCCTCAGACCCTTAAGACACTGAAATCTTACTTTAGTTGGCCAAAGGTCATTTCAATGCGTGGCCTTGTCCTGGCTAGAGCTGCATTGTAACGGGTTTGTGGTCCAGGGTTTGGGTCAGGGAATGGCGTCATGAAATACTGCCTGCAGGCATAGCGCCTGTCGCCAAACAGGATCCCATTGTAAGCACTTGGAAAAATGCAGTTTTGTTAGGCTCAGAATAAAATGATGTAAAACAGTGAGTTTTAAATAATTTTTCCTCACCACGTTCAAATAATGTGAATAAATGTGACTCTCTGAAAATCCTGGAGTCATGCACAGAACCAGGCCATGTGGCTTCACATTTGTGATGTGGAACATGGAGTCTCACACCATCTAAAATATTTGTAATCAGTCAACTGCATACTTTTGGATTACATTACTTTTATTTATTTATAGCTTATCTGGAATATGAAGAATTGTAATAGTAATTTACTTGCACATTTACACTGTGAAATCCCTTTCGGTTCAAAAAATCCCCTTCATTTGGGCCAGGTGGGGCCTTGATGGGGACCTGTGTGCAGTCTATGGCACCAATATGGCACGTTTTCTGCATCTCCAATAGTGTAAAGGAAAGTGCCACTCGCAAAGAACCGCAAAGCTATACAAACTGTTTGTGCTGTTGTTAAAGCCCGACTCCGACGAGTCGAAAATTGGAATGTGTGGCTCCAACAAGTTGATAATGTAGATTACACCCTCCCGAGAAAAACGATATCTCTCAATCAGTAGATTATCACGCTGCGCAAAAGGATCCTGTCGATCTCGCAAAACGCGATTAATTCGAAAAGCTCTTCGAATTATTCTGACACCTTCAGCAACGCATTCCTGACGTAAAAACGGACAAGACATGTCTGTGAAAAACTTCACATATCACCTCCGCTTATCAAGCCGGGATCTAATCCTGTTTACATGAAGTAAGCCTGCTCGCGAGCAGGTTCAAGCTTACGGACCTGTTGCTATGACAGCAAGTCCAGGATGAGCGTCCAAGAACCAAACAATCCAAGATTATGCCAAATCGTCAACAATCAAATCCAGCTAACCGAGTTAGCGACGTACGAAGAACGGGCCCCCGTTGTCAAAGACTTACTTTTAGTCATTATTTGGGTAACACACATATTCTGAATGCCTTTGGCAGAATTCCAATGAGCCATTTTAATCTAGATTAATTCCAAGATTAATCTAGATTAAAAAAATTAATCTATGCCCACCACTACTATATATATATATATATATATATATATGTAACCTAATATGTGTTATATTGTTTTATTATAATACATATATAACCTTTTTATGTAATATGTGTAAAGTTATTGTTGTTTTGAATAATATTATTAAATAACAATGATTTCTCATTTAATTGCGGTTTCAATTACATCTATTGAAATATTAATGAATAGGAAGGGTTGGAAATGTCCAGAAGTGAGTACAAACATTTGTTCAGAAGTGAGTACAAACCTTAAGCTAAATAAAACATTAACACTCACTAATTAGGAGACCGTTTTTGCACACAAATGTAAAAACAATACTAACCATGGTAGAAGTGCACCATTAACTTGAGGTATTTTACAAACATATACAACTAAACATAAAATGAGAGTCCGAAACAACATTTGCATGTACACCAATCAAAACTAACATTTATTCCACCTAGAACAAACACCACACATTATACTTACATGTCTTCAAAAATGTTCTTTACTTGAATGTTTTTGAACACCCTCCAAGATATTAATAGCTTAAAATATTTTATTATACATTGTATTTTTTAATATGACATTGTTAATGATATATATATATATATATATATATATATATAGTTTATGATAACACATTTCATACAGTCCCTCATATCAGGGACATATTGTGACCGTACTACAGCACATGGCTACTTAATATGCAAATGCATATGTCAGTTTTAGCAGTCCCTCAAGGCCTACCCCCCTGAAATGGTCCAAATTCACTGATTTCTCTCCTTTTAGCAGAATGAACACCCCACAGCTTCACAGTTCACCCCATTGAGGTTTTGGGATCACCAACTTGGATTTCAGGGCCTTGGAAGGCCTCCAGGAGTCACAGGGGGCACAGGGGGAGCCACAGAGAAGATCCATCAGGTTCTTTCGCGCAGGGGCCATGCTAATCTTCTCTGTATCGTTCCAATTTTAGTATATGTGCTGCCGAAGCAAGCACGAACAAGCAGCCGGGCCGCTGGATATTTATACCAGGGTGCTTTGGCAAGTCTTCTAATAGATGGTAAGCAGACAAACCACATGTACTTGTCTTTGGCTGTCACATTCCTGAAACAAACCTGTTACACATCCATTACAAATTCAAGCCTCACATTAATCATTAAACATCTAAAAACAAGATATTTAGTGTAAACTACGTCTGTCTGCCCAGGAACAGGCAAACATGCAGATCAGAAGGTCCTCAGACAAACAGGATTGGCTCACTGTGGTGACGTCCCGAAGCTTTGTTCTCTGTCCCCTCCCCGGAACAGACGTCTACAAAACGACATTAAACTTAATGGAAGAAGTGCATTGTGATCTCGGAGGAGATCTGAAACAGTCTGAACAACATTTGCATTTACACCAAGCCAGTATAATATGGTAGAAGAATTTCGGAGAATAACTTTTTATAAACAATATCAGAGTAAACTTAACATTGTGGAGAGCAAAATGGCATTTGCTGGGCTCCTGACCCCTCACATGAACCACAGGCTCTGTATTTTCTGTGGCACCTAAAAGAAAAACAAATGAAAACGAAAAAATGCTGTCTGCTGAAACCGTTTATCCGCCAGGGGGCGCCATAAGATCATTTATGATGTTGAACCCTGTAGAACTATTATAACACGCAAAGCTGCCTTAAAAAAAGACAAAAAAACAAGTTTCCCAGTCAAGTGTAACAGTGGCACATGAACAAAAGTCATTTTTTAAGGTTTACAAGAGCTCTGAAATTGTGCATAATATACACATGAGTATGAATTCAAAACCTGATTATGATCAAGAAAATGCAGTTGACCGAGCGGATTAATGAACTTTGCCAGCAGATCGGTCAGGTTTTATTTAAAAAAAGCTATTAGTTTTAACAATTAGCTAACTATAGCTAACTTCTTCAGCAGAGACAATGTCTCTCGACGCAATGCGACAAAGTCAATGAAACATATTATAACGAGGCATTTGCTGCATCCAGCTGGGACAGTTACTGAATATAGTGACTTATATTGACTTTTTGCGTGAAGCATCACGCTGCGAACAGCCAGAAAGGCCGAATCCAGTGTCCGATGGATTCAGCTTCGTAAATATCAAACAATGTCTGCATTTGTGATCGTAGGACCGACAAATATCCTACGTTTATATAGTCAGTTGCGAATTCTTCAATAATGAAAACGTACTTACAGGCTGTGAGTGAGAAATTAATGGCAAACCGTCATTGTATAGTGCACGGCAGTGACGGCACGCCTTGTTTCTCTGCGTATACGCTTTTGGCGGTGTTCTGCAACGCTTCTCACGAACTGACGAAGAATTCTGGTGCATGTTTAAACGAGGCGTTTAAATTTGTAATTTACGTGTCTGATATACGCATGAACAACTGCAAAACGCAAAATTACTTTATTAAAGATAAAAGAGAACTTATCTGGACAGGACTGACGACTCGATCTTGCCTTCATTTTCAGTTAAACGTCTCCAGAATTTGGCCTCGTGCGAGCCTGTTACACTTTTCCTGCATCCTGATTGGCCTGGTCGGAGCTCTGTTCCACTTAGCGAGCTTCCTGATATGGTCTTAATGAGTAGCTTGCCATTGGTCCTTTACAAAAGCTCAGCTAAGCGTGCACTCTGATTGGCTAGTGCACCGGACCGCGTGTTGTGCCAGGGGCATCAGTGCTCTCAGGACCTGCCCCAGGTGCGACTGCGATCGGTAAAAATGTCAGAAGAAACTTCCTTTGGCGACAGCGAACTTTTTGATGTATTTGAAAAGGTGCCAGTGGAAGATCCCTTCGCTGTCATTTTGTCTATATCATCATCATTCCCGCGTGCAGGCTGATGTGCGTCTGAGCTCTTGGGTGCATATACAAAGTTCATTTAATTGTACGTATTGTATATATTTATTATGTGTCTACGCATGCATTATTCTCTCTTCAGTCATTTAGAGCAGCAGATTCCGCAGTGCAGTGTGCAAGAAAAAGTTTGTTATGCTATATTATTTAGAAAAGGCGTGTTTACTCATACACGTTTACACAAAGTAATTGTTGTTTTAGAAAAATGACTGTGTTGGAATGAGTGTGTTGGAATGAGTGTGTTGGAATGCATTCTTAAAATTTGGTAATCACTTATTTATTCTATTTTGCCAGAACTAATACATAGTTAACGTTTGCATTTGTATGTGGAAAACCCATATTTCTACGTTGAAATACGTGGTCAGCCATGCACCAAAAGAACTGGGTTTAGTAATAGTTTAGTCATTTAGCTTTTGGTCTGTTTCACCCATGTCTGTAAATAACTGTTCCTGAATGATGCTTGTGTAGTAGGGTGACTTATGGCTCTGGTTGCCCATTGGCATGTAAATCTTTGGACCAATCAGGGGGCTTTCATATTGAATAAAGGCTCTAGTGGGGGGTAGTGTCTTGGAAGCGTCATATCATTGGTAGCATCTTCCGTTGAGGAAGCGTGTTTCCGACTGATCGGTTGGAGTTGTCCACTGATCTTCCGACTGCTGTGTGGTGCCGCTCTTACAACAGCTAGAGTTGAGTTAGGTAGCTGTACCCTCACACGACTGATTGATACTAGAGGACATCATTTCATGTATCTGCTTTGCTGCTGCTTTGCTTTACGTGCTATGTCCTGCTCTACATCATCTCTTGATGGTTTTAATCCAAGTACAGACAAACGACTGTTTTCTTATTCAAAGTCATTCTTATTTCCAGTGTACAGGGGCGAGCGACTGTAAGCTTCCGTGTTCATTTAATACTGATTGCTTCCGATTTTGTTTATTGGTTGTGATGTTTTGATTAATTTTGTTATTTGAGTTTGTTTTCTTTGTGTATGTTTTATTTCTTTCTCTCTTTAATTTCAGTATTTTTTAGATTAGATTAGATTAGATTCAACTTTATTGTCATTACACATATACAAGTACAGTGTAACGAAATTTAGTTTAGGTCTAACCAGAAGTGCAATTAGCAATGCAGGATATACAGTGTGAATAAATACAGAATACAATTTTAGGGGAATAATATACGAATGTTCTATGACAAAATGACAGTCGGTATGTACTATGGACAATATATACAGAAGGCTGTATACTGTGAACATCAATGTACAGGTGGTTATGAACAGATAACAATATTGACTATACAATAGTGCAAGTGCTATAAAGCTATTATAATAGCTATAAAGGATTACAGTGCAGTAGATGAGTTTGCGGTTATTAAAGGTACGGTGTAGTACATGAGTTAAGGCAGTTATTGAAGTTATGGTGCAATGGACGAGTAGATGCAGATAATACAGTGTATTAACTCAACTCAACTCAACTTTATTTATATAGCGCTTTTTACAATTTTCATTGTTACAAAGCAGCTGTACATGAGACACATTGAATACAAGTAAAAAAACTAAAGGCATATACCTGTAAAAACAAGAAAAAGGTGAAAACAACAAAGACAGACATACAAATGCTCCACACACACAATATGCAAACATACATACACACACACACATTGACATAGACGCACACACACACAGTGAAAGCACACATTGGCGATAAAGGAGAAAGAACCACAGGTCAAATATTAAACGGACTATAAATTCTTATATGCAATATTAATTATGTCTAATTTCTGAATTCTAAAGCAGCCCCCCCGGCCAGGCAGATAGTGCAAAACAATATGCAAACGGTGGTGAGGAACCCAAAACTCCCATCGAGAAAAAAAACCTCAGGAGAACCCAGGCCCAACCAGGGGATTCCAGTTCCCCTCTGGCAAAAGCTGCTGCCTCTGCACAAGCTCAACAGTGCTTGCACAACAAGGCTAAATAAAAATAAAAAATAAACTTAATAAGGTAAATGATAGATTTAAGATTATCATTCACAATCTCTCAACATTTGAAATGTTGTAGGAAAATCAAAGTTGTGGCGTCCTTTATCCAGCTCTATCCTCTTAGCTCTTGTCAGGTCACCGCTTCCCATTCTCAGCTCTGCCATCAGGTCTGGGCATGAACTGCATCCTGCGGTAACCTTGGAACAAAGAGACAAGACTTGCTGAGAGTAGAGTACTGTTCTGCACTCTTTGATGCAACAAGTACATCATTTGTTGTTGGATGTGTTCCTAGTTCCGGTTGATCTAAATAATGCAGCCTAAATCCTCTGAGGATTAATATTATGGAGGTGTAGTCTATGCAAGATTAAAAAGATGAGTCTTTAGTCTAGATTTAAACTGACAGAGTGTGTCTGCCTCCCGGACCGTGCAGGGAAGAATATTCCAAAGTTTAGGCGCTAGATAAGAAAAGGATCTACCACCTGCACCTGATTTTGAAATTCTAGGTATTACCAACTGACAGGACGCCTGAGAGCGTAATGTACGTTGAGGTCTGTAATACAATAGAAGTTCATTCAAATACTGCGGCGCTAGACCATGTAGGGCTTTATAGGTAATAAGCAAGATCTTAAAGTTAATGCGATGCTTTATAGGTAACCAGTGCAAGGTTGAAAGAACCGGGGTTATATGCTTATACTTTTTTGTACGTGTAAGAACTCGAGCTGCTGCGTTTTGAACAAGTTGCAGTTTTTGTAATAGGCCTGCAGGGCATCCACCTAGAAGTGCATTACAGTAATCTAGTCTTGATGTCATGAATGCATGAATTAATTTCTCTGCATCTGACAGTGACAGCATATGACGTAGTTTAGATATATTCTTAAGATGGAAAAATGCAATTTTACAGGTGTTGGCGACATGGCTTTCAAATGACAGAGTACTATCGAATACAACGCCAAGATTCTTAGCTGATGACGAGGATTTTATGGAGCATCCATCAATCGTTAAGCGGTATTCTTGGTTGTTACGTATAGCGGTTTTCGGTCAAGGAAGTAACACTTCTGTTTTGTCTGAGTTTAGTAGTAAAAAATTGTTACTCATCCACATTTTTAAGTCAACTATGCAATCCTTTATTCGATGAAACTGCTGGGTTTCATGAGGCTTCGAGGAAATATAAAGTTGAGTATCATCAGCATAACAGTGAAAGCTAATTCCGTGTCGCTTTATTATATCTCCTAGAGGTAGCATGTATAATGCGAAGAGCAGAGGCCCCAAAACTGAGCCCTGTGGTACACCGTACTGGACTTGTGATTTGCGGGACACCTCATTGTTTATTGCTACAAATTGAAAACGGTCAGATAAATAAGACTTAATCCATCTCAATGCTATTCCGTTAATGCCGACGTAATTTTCGAGTCTATGTAGAAGTATGCTGTGGTCAATGGTGTCAAATGCAGCACTGAGGTCTAGCAGCACCAATAACGAAATACAGCCACGGTCAGACGCTAAAAGCAGATCATTTGTATCTCTGATCAAAGCAGTCTCTGTACTGTGACATGCTCGAAATCCAGACTGGAATTCATCATTAATGTCATTCCTTTGGAGGAAGGAGCATAATTGAGTTGAAACTACTTTTTCCAGAACTTTAGATATAAATGGTAAATTCGATATAGGCCTGTAATTCCCTAGTTCTTTAGGGTCGAGTTTGGTTTTTTTTAAAAGAGGCCTTATAACAGCCACCTTAAATGCTTTAGGCAATTAATATTAATATAATAATTAGTGGTGGGCATAGATTAATTTTTTTAATCTAGATTAATCTAGATTAATCTTGGAATTAATCTAGATTAATCTAGATTAAAATGGCTCATTTGAATTCTGCCTAAGGCATTCAGAATATGTGTGTTACCCAAATAATGACTAAAAGTAAGTCTTTGAGAACGGGTTTCTCAAGCCAGGTGGCGCATTAGACCAGGGGCTCATCTCCTGTTTCCAAAATGCATCACAAACTGCTTGAGAAAGCTGTTCTACTATGATCATTTGTGATGAATATTAAATTATGTTCAATAAGATGTACTTGGGTTTACTTCCGCATTAGCGAGGGATGCTTTGCGTTTAGGTGGTACTTGAGACTGGAAGAGCTCCTACAGTACATTTACATTTACATTTAGTCATTTAGCAGACGCTTTTATCCAAAGCGACTTACAGAGAGTTAGGGAGCAACAAGCGATATGTCATACAGGAGCCATAATACATTAGGTGCCAATACAAAGTTACTGGTTTCAACTAAAGCTAGACCACTACCTGTTGAGAGAAAGTTTTTTTTTTAAACTAACTGTATGTAAACCAATTCCGTACAGTAAACCAATTCCACATTGCACAAGGTGCAAACAACCTTAGTCTTGTCGAGGTTTCCAGTTGGAAGCGTCTTAAAAATACATTTTCCCTGAAGCAAACCCGGCGGCTTCATAGCTGCATCCATGTTAGTACGTCACGTTTGATGTGGTCATTTCACAGTAACGTTATGTTGTTTTCGGACCAAACGCGAATGGCTCGTCAAGCGTGAGTGATTTACATGTTAAGTGAATGCAAAGCGGCAATGGACCTACTTGCTTCGCGAATCGCGCGAATGAAGCCCTGGTTATGAGATGATGAGGCGGCGCAAATCACGCGAATGACGCGAATCACGCGAGTTGAAAAATCTCGTTCTCTTCCCCTACAGTGCAATTAATCTATGTATACATCCGCGCTGAAATATCAAAGCGAAAGTCATCATAGCTTGTGTAGTATAGACCCAGCTCCCAACCTGACTTTGAGAATAGATTAACGGCGACAATTTTTTTATCGCGCGATAAGAGTCTCACTGCGTTAACGGCGTTAACGCCGTTAACGGCCCACCACTAATAATAATATTAGATGAGTTAGGGCAGTTATTGAAGTTACAGTGCAGTAGATGCGGTAATGCGGTTATGAGAGTAGTCCATTAGTGCAAATGAGCATTCAGTATAATATTCCTTGTGTGCAAGTGAGCAGTATAGAGTGCAAATGATGGTGTGTGTGTGAACAGTCCGGTAGTTCAGTCATGCATGGCAGCCCTGTAGTGCAATGTAAACAATGTAATAGCGGCATTAAAGTTAAAGTTATGAGGGTAGTGAAATCAGTGGGGGGCAGAGTTCAATAATGAAACAGCTCTGGGAAAAAAGCTGTTTCCTAGTCTGCTGGTTCTTGTCCGGAGGGACCTGAAGCGCCTACCAGAAGGCAGGAGAGTAAACAGTCCATCAGCAGGGTGAGAGGAGTCCTTGAGAATGCTGCGAGCTCGACGCAGACAGCGTTTCTTTGGATGTCCTCAATGGAAGAGAGTGTAGTTCCTGTGATGCGCTGGGCTGTTTTCACCACCCGCTGCAGTGCCTTGCGCTCAGCAACAGAACAGTTCCCGTACCAGACTGTGACACAGTTGGTCAGGATGCTGTCTATCGTGCAGCGATAGAAGTTCACCAGGATGGTTGAAGACAGTTGGTTCTTCTTCAGTGTCCTCAGAAAGAAGAGACGCTGGTGAGCCTTCTTGACCAGGCATAAGGTGTTGGTGGTCCAGGACAGGTTCTCCGAAATATGGGTCCCCAGGAACTTAAAACTGGAAACACGTTCAACAGCCATCCCGTTAATGTGGATGGGGTCCACGATGATCTCCTTTGTCTTGGAGGTGTTAAGGAGCAGGTTGTTGTCTGAGCACCATGTGGCCAGGTGCCGGACCTCCTCCCTGTAAGCAGTCTCATCGTTGTTGCTGATGAGACCAATCACTGTTGTATCGTCTGCGAACTTGATGAAGGAGTTAGGTCCATTCACAGGCCTGCAGTCGAGTGTGAAAAGGGAGTTGAGAACTGGACTCAGTACGCAGCCCTGTGGTACACCAGTGTTGAGGGTGATTGTGGTGGAGCAGATGTTGCCTAACCTAACAAGCTGAGGCCTGTTCGTCAAGAAATCCATAATCCAGTTGCAGGTTGAGTTGTTAATGCCTAGGTTTCCAAGTTTGATGATTAGCTTGGAAGGGATTATGGTATTGAATGCAGAGCTGAAGTTTACATATTTGGGAGTTGAGATGCATTGGCTGAGGATATAAATTCACGGATCGCTGTGCTGGAGATCTCACCGTGTATCACGAGTGTGGTGTATTGAGCGTGGGGACCCCAGCTGGCCATCTCTCCCTCCTTACTGATAGGATTGCTGTTTTCTCTGATTTTAAGTCATGTGATAAAGCCTTGCACAAAATTGTCTTCCCTTTAAATTGTGGGATTTATTTTCAATAAACTTTTCTATTTTTCTAATTTGTTTCGGGTTCGTTTATGCTCACTCCACTTCTGACCATGAACCTGTGGGCTCCCGGTGTTTGCCGGGTGGGATTGTAGAGTAGTTTAATTACAAATAACCAATCATTAGTATTCTTAGACCCCACCTTGACACACAAGGTTTTTATTTAGTACAGTTGCTAAACTAACAAACAAACAGACATCACCTGACCAGAGGGCTGTTCCATAAAAGGCTGCTAAGAAAATTGCAAATTAAAGCCAACACCTAACTTGAATGAACCAAACTCATCAGTCACGCTTAATTGAGTCACATAAATGGTAAATTGAAGATCATGTGATCTGACCAATATGAGTCAGGTTCACCTAGTTCAGATATTTGCGCGTGCACGCTAATATTCAGCAGCCCTGCAAATCAAGCTTTGATCAAACCGATCCGCTGAGGAACACAGAGCGGTGATTGGTGCTCTTCTTCTCATGGGTTTAACAGCGTTTGACATGCAGCATATTGGTGCTTTACCGCCATCTTCTGCAAAACGTGTGAAGAATTGAAACCTCAAATACACGAAACTGTGGTACTATTGATTCAAATAACAAAACCAGAGGGAAAGATTTGCATTTCCTAAATGACTTAATGCATGCAGTTAGCATAAAGTGACTAAATATATTCATATAGACTATTTTAATACAAATAAATGAAATACTACTATATAATAATCTTTGCTATAACTTATTCAAACAGTTAAAGGAAAAGGGTTATTAAAATATATTGTACAAAAATGTTAAACCTACATTACTTGTTTTTTATTTTGTATCAAATATATTACAATACAGTGCGGAGTAAAAGTTTTAAAGCAGTGATTGACAGAGTTTAAATCTGCATTTCAGATAACCATTTACAATTCAGAATTAGTCTAGGTACAGAAATCAGTGTTTGCACATTAGATTAGAAGGCCCTCTTGTGTGTTGAGGTGCTCACATTGTTTATTTTGCAAATCTGATTGTCTGCAGGACACTGTAGAATGGGACCTCATGTGACAAAGGGAACATTGGGTACTATTGGCATTTTGTTGTAATGACTCAATCAAATCATTGTTTCTGTTCCTACAGAATAATGCTAAGGAGATAAAGACTGTGTACAAGCTCAACCTCCGCACAAAAAGGAATATAGCTGAAAAGATAATAAAGTCCAAAGTTAAACCTGAAAATCAAACAACTGGAAAAAGGTGCAAGAAAAACCGCCATAAGACAGTGACACAGGACCAGTTATTTCAACACTATCTAATAGTCTACTTTTTCTGCAGCAAGCAGCTTTAGCCTACAATAAAATAATTGTATTAAACTGTAGGAAAAGTAAAAAACTCAAGGCTACAAATAAATATAACTGTCTGTTTAATTGTCATCAAAAATCAGCTTATTGCTCCATCAATCTTTCTCTACAACCATCATTATTTCTCTCTCATCAGGCAGACAATATACAACACACACAAGGCTGTCATGAATCTCGAGGTGAGACATGGAGTGGGAACCCAAATGCAGGCAGACACAGACAGTAGATGCAACAAGGACGTTTATTAAACAATAAACACAAAACAAAAACCCACGATGGGGTAAAACAGGACAGGGATATATATAACTTTAACAACAAACACTGACTTACTAAACTATAAAACAAACACTTGATACAAACACTAAACTAACACTTACTTAGACAAGGGAGAAACAAGAACATTCAGGAACAGCAACATCAACAGGTACAGCAAACAGATTCAGCAAACAAGTACAGATACTCCAAACATAGTACAGTGACGTGGTAACATCATACAATGCACGAGCAACGAGACAAAGAAACATGAGGACTCTTTATAGGGAAGGTAATTAACACAAACTAGGAAACAGGAGGGTAGGGAACAATGACGCGACTCGGGGGAGTATGGAAGACCGCAAGGGTCAAAAACGTCTCTCCCCACATGAAACCATCAGGCAATGCCACGGCTCCACTTGAGACAGGAATAAAACATGACATGATAGTGGAACCATGACACAAGGCATCCCATTTTACCTTTCCATTTTTTTAAACTGTAGGTCACTTTAAATTGTTTGAATTTACAAATTTTTGGTCAATATAATTGTATCAAATTGTTATAGCTATTATCAATTTATTGGGGAATGTTTAAATTCAAACTTTATTGACAATTTATTCATTTATTTATTTACAGTATATCAAACCGATATAATCTAACACAGATGTATGACAACAGTGAATATATTCATGTATTATTGTGTTCTATAATTTATTTAATTGATTTCTATACATTTTATTTATAATGTTCATTAAAGTGAAGTAATATTGCATCATGATTGTTTTATGGAACAGCCCTCTGGTTATTCTGCGGCACCTTGGTAGCAAACGAATTTATGTTTTTTACAGAGAAAATCATAGTAAACATACGAGACAACAAAGTAAAAACTCAACCTGCAAGTCTGATAAACAGAAAAACAAAGAAAAGGTCAAACACAGCACAATGCATGGTGTTTATACAACAAACAAGATCATTCTACACTGCCCTGCGGTGAGGAACCCAAACTCCAATGATAAACAATTGGCAAAAAAAAGACCTCACGAGAAACCAGTCTCAGGCGGGAGGGCCAGGTCTCCTCTGACATGTCACTGTTGCACTTAACTGTAAGTTACTGAGTAAATGTTTATGAAATATGGAGAGCTTATAAATTGTGATTAAGGTAATTTAATTTGAAACTGTTTAGGTCTAATTTGGTCTTATTTTGTGATTCATATCAGACAACAGAGGAATGTTATAAGCAGGGAAGATAGTAATGACAAAATGTAACTGAGTGCAGCTATAACTTGGAACTGTTGTCATATCAAGGAAAAAGGGAAGAGTTGGCTGGATCACCCGACAACATTTATTAGATCTCATTTTCTGGAATGATCTTGCTTTTCTATAAACACCATGCACTGTGCTGTGTTTGAACTCTTCCGTGTTTTTCTGTTTATCTTATTTTCTCCTGTAAAGCTGCTTTGGAACGATGCACATTGTGATAATCGCTATATAAATAAAATTGAAATGAAATTGTTGTTAAGAGGGGCAAAGGTAGCTTAATGCTTTTGATTCAGATTATAATTTAAATTAATTAAAAAAATGGTGTACATGGATAAATCACTTGTAATAAACACTTTGTAAAATACTTAGAATTTTCTCCTTGATTTCATGGTGACCTCAAATAGGCAGATGATTGACAGAATGAGAACAGGTGAGAACTAATGAGTACCTAAGGAAACCAATGAGCAGAGGAAAAACAGGCAAATGGGAACACAGGAAAACTAAACCACAACAGAACATAACACAAGCGTAACAGCTGTCCTTCTGTCCTGAGAAATAAAAAAAATAATGAAAAATCGCAAGTTTTGTGAAATAAAAACATTTAATTTACTTTAAAATTAAATGTTCTGCTAAATGTATACACATTAAAAAATATGAAGCTCTGAAAAAAAGGTTTAGGGCACACAATTTAAAAACCATATCATTTGTATAACTTTTTCTGCTGCATCACTTCTGTCGGCTGCCGGCAGGTGGTAGTAAACTCAAAGAGGACTCGTGACGTCCGCTATTTAAAGGTTTTAATGCCTTTATATGTCATACATCTAAATTTAATTTCCTTCACGTCGAAACAAACTGGAATACACCTCAAAAAGAAACTAGACCTGCTTATAAATGTTATTCAAATGTATCTTTAGATACAGATCAGAAGACCTGAATCGTCAGTGTTTAGCGCTTGATGATTGGCTGTGTTGACTTGAAGGCGTGACTTCCGGCTGTAGGTATAAGTTCTCCTGCCCTCACTGAAGTAAGAGCAGTGCTGCGACTGCTGGTGTGGACTGTCTGCTGGATCTTCAGGAGCTGTGACCTGAACACAAGTGATCTCATCATTACAGGTATGTGTTCACATCGGTGCATGATGACAATGAAATAACCTGTACGAATCTGTGTGGACTAAAGTCTGTTCAGTTTTGTTTTTAATATGTATTACTAACATATTATAATGATATAAAAATAATGTTTGTAGATAAATGATTTTGTGTCAAACTCTGAGTCATGTGCAGTGACCTATGGACTGTGTCTCACATTTATAGCAGAAACACACAGTCAACACCCATTTACACACACACACACACACACACACCCTATTGGTGCAGAAATACAGTAATGGTGTACTGCTCCCAGTCAACGCATACACATGTCATTATCAGACCTTTTATTTATATATATATATTTATTTATATATGTGCATATGACATCACATTTCCTTGATTTGTGTTATTTAAAGGGTTACTCCACCCATACAGTCTGTCCTCATTTACTCACCCTCAAAAATGTTCAAGTAGCACTATTAAGCGATATGCATGTGAAATACAGTTAAATGCAGCTGCTACCGAAAGCCAGAGGGCGCTCTCGCCCAGAAACTACAATGCTCCATAGAAGAAGTACCACAACTATAACCAGGAAATGCCATCTTCCTATCTGCATCTGGCATCTTTCTATCAGGCTTTTTCAAGCCTCCTCATGTATCTTCATGATAATAAAGTATATTTATAATGATGATGTTTGACGGGTGTTGCTTTTTTAAATGCATGTTTTAAGAGAATCAAACGCGCAGTGCTTTCAGATGGATCAGCATTTCCCACAGATCACAGAGCCGTGCTTCACAAACAAGCTGCGCATAACACATAACTGAAGCCTGTGCGATTTCAGCAACGCGATAGCCACATCGATTTAATCACGCTTTGAATTGGAACCCGGCAGCCCTACCCTCAAGCTGTTCTGAACCTGCATACATGTCTTTCTTCCATTGAACACAAAGAAAAATATTTGGAA